>CABFWB010004511.1:0-27927 GCA_902151455.1 Timema bartmani
AGTAGTTTATTCAACATTGTTTAGATAGTTTTGCGATTTATTTGGATCTGCCTAAAATGAGTTAACCTAAAACGATTATTATAACAGGTATATGTCATCATCAGATATCCAGATAGTTTTTCACTTTATTTGTAAATGTGAGGTTTTATTATAAAATGTTTTGATTTATTTAAGTCAATAGCTCCACCACCATCCCTATCAAACATGCGGTGTCTACTTAAATATATTTGTCAATCTTCACTAAAGAATATTACTCTCATACACATTTTCGTTAACTATGCTTAAACAAATTATACGTTTACTCGAAAGCTTCCAATAAGATTTTAGAAATAGTCCCATTTTAGTAACATCATTTTTAGCACCTTTGACCTAAGAGAGTATATTCTATATTATCCCCTCATTTCCCCTCAAAAATGTAATCGGTGCATAGGCCTTTGTATGTGATCAAAAGATATCCGCACGTTAATCACAGACGATGGCTTAAAATGTGAGTGAAGAATGACCTTGAGTGCGGGATGGTTCCCAGATAGCTCTGTGGTTAGAGCATTACCGTACTAATCCAACGTGGAGATCGTGTTTCAAGTATTAGAATGGTGTACTGAGGGTGGTTTTCCAATCTCCTTACATGCAAATGTGGGTACAAGTCCTCTAAATATAATCTTCTTAATCCATAAAACTATAAGCGTAATTTGTGCATAAACGTATAACCCGAACCGGTAGTAAGACGTGGTGCTAATATATTTATTTATTTATCTATCTATCTCTATATCTATCTATCTATCTAGATCTATCTATCTAGATCTATCTGTCTATAAATATATTTATTTATTTATCTATCTATCTCTATATCTATCTATCTATCTAGATCTATCTATCTAGATCTATCTATCTAGATCTATCTATCTAGATCTATCTGTCTATATCTATCTATCTATATATCTATTTATCTAACTATTTATTTATTTATTTATTTATTTGTGAATAGCCTTGTTGGATTGTAAGATGAGTTTATAAAATATGAGGTATTAGCTGCACAATATTATACCACGTAACTTCCGGTGGAAATAAGGGACTCGATGTTCTCTCTAAGCTCCAACTGACAGTGTAACGCGCTCCATTTCTATGGAACAATTCAATTTTTATAGGAAGGGCCTTCCTTACCTGACAGCTAGAAAAACTATTAGATCTACTGTCGAGTATTCACACGTTAATTCATGTTATCTTCAGCTGTCCTTTTTGATATATGTATTATCAATATTTATAAAATAGTATTAATAATATAGTCAAGTCCAATCAATGTTGATCGCAAAAAAAATTTATATTTTCTGAAAGAATCTTTCTGTGAAAATTTGACTTTATATCTCTTTTAAAAACTGTAACAAAAAGATCTACTGTGCTAGATTTTTTTTTCTCAAATGTTACTTCTCTCAGATGAAAAAAATTTTGGCTTGGATTATTTTTCCCTCCTCTTGTTTCCTTCTATTGTAAGAAATACTGTACCCGGTCCTCGCCTTCATTTCCTGTCCAGACAGTGGCCATGCGGTAATTCTGGACAGTAGCAGCGCTGAGTGCTGGCCGGCGTTCTCTTTTTACAACCACTTCCTGCTCTCCGTTGAAACATTTTCCAACATTACTTCTAAAGACGCTCTGGAGCAGGGGTACACAACATTTTAAGAGGTTATTCCAGAGACGCTCTGCAGTGGGAATACACGTCATTTTCAAACATTTCTTCTAAGCCCTCTATACATCAGGGCTACAGAACATTTTCCTAGATTTCTTCTAAAGACACTCTACAGCAGGACCACACAACATTTTCAAACATTTCTTCTAAAGTCGCTCTACAGCAGGAACACACAACATTTTTCAACATTTCTTCTAAAGACGCTCTACAGCAGGAACACACAACATTTTCCAACATTTCTTCCAAAGACGCTTTTCAGTGGCACTGCACAACATTTTCAAACATTTATTCTAAAGACGTTCTACAGCAGGTCTACAAAACATTTATCAACTTTTTTTCATATAAGCTTTAAATATGGGATATACATCATTTTATCAACAGTCATAACTTCAGAATAGTTCTACTGTGTCATTATCGGTTTTAGATTTAAATGTATACTTATTCATTGGATAGTATTCTTTTAAATATAGGGACTACCTATATATTTAATACTTGAAGCGATTCCTTTCAACAATGATTCTTAAAGGTCTACCAATTATGGGTTTTTTCTAATAAAATCTTATCTACCAAGAATGTACTAAAAAATTTAGATTTCAAAAATATTCAAAGTGATGATATTCATGGTAGAAACCAATGCAATGCGATAGAAAATTACTCTTATACCCTTTCCTTTAAACAATTATGTTAGCGCTATGTTATTTACACCCTTAAAGTGGGGTGATAAGGATTGTGAGTTGGCAGTTTTTATAGCAAAAAAAAATGCTACGCAAAATGAATCAAACTTTTCTCCAGTAGAAACGTATAGATTATTTCCTTCGAGTAGTGACCTCATTATTTCTTGAATATCTGTTAATGGTGTTCTGGAATTGAATGGCAAATTTTTTCTCTTCATTAAAAAATGTTGCTAATCAAATGCTAATATACCTATGACAAACATTTCAGAACTGTTGAGATTACTATGTGCGGAAAATTGAGGTCTTATATTTTCACTGGAGTAATATTTTATTTATTTTACAGAAATAAATTGTTTGCTATGAAAACTATAAAAACATTTAGGTCTACCTTTTACCGAATCCCCCTACATCCCATCTTAAATGAACATGTTGAATAGTCAGAATCGGGCTCACAGAAATTGCTCTTCGGGTGATATGGGACTCGCGATCACCACTTTGAGAAACACTGTTTGTCCTAATCCCATTAACAAATTATCTACAGTCTTTCCTCTCTCAAGCTCAACTTGTAATGCCACACTCAACCGCTTCTTCAAAGCCTTTCTTAGAATTGCGTTTCTTTCGCCCCTTGTGTCTTAATGTCACTATACTATAAAGCCACATGGCTGACACATTCACTCACTCACTCACTGACATTAATGTTTACCCACTTCCAGATGAGCTAGAAACTTGAAATTTGGCAAACTTATAGCTTCTAGCCTGTAACCGACGGGAAAGTTACAAAAAGTTTTTTAAAAAATAACCACCGAAAAATAAATAAAAATAGCGGAGCAACTTTAAAGTCGGTGCGGACCTTTCTTTTGGAGGCCTCTTGTGGCTAAACGGTAAGACCTATCAAAAAACGGATTGCACCAGAGCTAGATTTTTTTATCTTAGGTAAATTTGGCACATTTTACACACTTTTTTAAATGTTCAGACACAATTACGGGACAGCTAGAATCATAAAATTATAAAAATAAATCAACGTTCAAAACGACGCTGGAATTACATTAGTTTACACTCACTGGGGGTTTGGGGGTGGAGCCCACAACGAGAAAAGCTAGTTATATATACAGTTATCTGTATCTTGACTTGTAAGATGGGTTTTTCATAATTTATAAATTATAATTCAACATTTACGGAATTCAGTTGTGAAGAAAAGCGAAGAAAAGTTCTTGTTCTGCGTTTTTTCTGGATAAAGGTAGTTTTATGTGTGTCAAGATCAAGGTTCAAATCTTTGTCGGGTGTAATGAGGGTGGTTTTTCCATAATGGTTTACCACTCTTCCCCCACGCAAATGCGAGTACACTTACTTTAAATTCTACTATTCTCATCTCCAACACATTATTGCAATTAGTTCAAATGTGTATAGAAAGACTTGGTGCTCAATATATAGATACTTTTTAATTCTTTCTCGTGAGTTCTTTTTCCGTGAGCTAATTGACTTTCTGTTTTTTTCTCTTTCAGTCATTTTCTTGTTTGCAAACTTTTTGCTAATTAATTATCTAATTGTACTAGGCCTTCATTTTTAATCATTAATTTTTTTTAGTTAAATACATTTTCTAGTAATAATAAATTTAGTAAAATATTATAAAATGTTTTGAGTGAATAATAATAAATGAAAAATAAACATGAATTTTATTCGTATATTTTTTTTAGTTCCCAGCATCTTACTACCTGCTCGGGCTACATATAAATTTACAATAGTGGTGTAAGTATTTGGAGACTGGATTTAAATGTAAATGTATTAATATTTTTATGGAGGTAGACTGAGAATCAAACTAGTAAAAAGAGTCTCAGTATACCTGGCGTAAATTCAAATCCCAACATTTCGTTACCAAAAAAACTTAAGAAGTAACATTTAGCTTTTTTTTAAAGTAAATGTATTCATTCCCACTAATATTGTTGTGGTTATTCATAAGGTAAAAATACTAAGAATTTTTTATTATTATTAGAATATTTAGATTTTTTAGTAATTCTATTATTTGGATATAAATAAATGTTAGGTTTGAAAATAAAGTTGCACAAGCTTGTAATGTTAGTCAATAAATTGTTCTTAGGAGATACATGAAGTGTGTGTGTTTGTGTGTGTGTCTGTTTGTCTGTCTGTCTGTCTGTTTGTGTGTGCGCGCACGCGTTTGTGTGTGGTGGTATCACGTATCACTATCCGTCCATGATATTTGCTTATTAACACTAATGAAATATGAATAGATATAAAAGATTTTAAATGAAATGCCCACCTCACATACTGTGAGGGAGAGTAGAAAATTATTTATGGAAACCCACCCTTGGTACATCTGTCCGGGATCCGAATAGCAACCTCTCTGTCATCAGTAAAATATAATATACGATGTTGTCGTCATAAACCACGTACCCATATGTGTGGGTATGAGGGCTATTTACGACCTGTTTTAAGGACTGGGGATGAAGGAGGGAGTTTATAGTAAGTGCACCCACGCGTATTAGTTAGAGAAGAATATGTAAAAACCAAAGTGAAGAATCACTCATATGAAATCCCCCCTCTCTCTCTCTCTCCCAACCCACATAAACACACTAATGTATCTGGCTGGAGTCAAACCCAAAATTTACGTTGGAAGCGACCTAGTGCAATGCAAATCCTACGCATTATACAGCTTGACCTTTAGCCACAATTGTGAGATATCATCCTTAAAGGGAGCGTGTAGGAGATGCTATAAAATGTCAATGTGTTGACAGTTTTTATAGCAAAACTTTTTTTCGCCAAAGTAAATAAATGATTTCTCCAACAGAAATATATACTTGAATTTTCTTCACATGGTACCTCAACAGTTGTTGAATATCTGTCATGAGCATAGCAGCATTAAATGACAAAGTTTTCATTCAATTTCAAAACACTCTTGACAGATATTGAACTACTGTCGATATCACCATATAAATAAAATTAAATTCTAAGTTTATATCGGATATTTAATTTATTCATTTTGGCAATAAAATGTTTTGCTATAAAAACTGCCAAGACATTGACATTTCCCGCGTCACCTTCAATTCCACCTTAAATTAAGAGCAAACGCTATGCGATTGATCCCTTCTAGACTAACTACGTAGAATATGACTCGAACAAACACACACACAGAGGGATACTAGTCGTCGTGAGCACTGTTCGCGAGATTTAATGACCATTAGTTCGAGAACTCGCTTCAACCAATCCAAATCCACTAAGAACCAAACTTACCCTGAAATGGGTCGTTAGTTTAATGAGCACATTATCACCCTTTGTGAATTCAAACACCGGAAGGGCTATGCAAATGTTTAGCTTGTCTGATTCTTACCCAGGGATCAGAGAAGTCATTACAATCGGCTGGTTTGTGGTTGGTTTAGTTTTACCAGCAGTTATTCTAATCTAGTCAGAAAAATTGTGGTGTGGGGATTTAAAAGATTATCCTCCTCCTTGTTGATACTTTAGTTTGATAAAGAAAGGAATACAAAATTTGTATTAATAATTTATCTGTGAATTTACATGCTCAAAATATATTTAAAATAACTGAGCATGCAATATAAATTCACATATAATTTATTCAATACTTTATATGTATATTAAGCATGTAAATTCACAGATAATTTATTAAATGCAAATTTACTATTTATCTTACCTGTGTGTATATATTAGGGTTTTAATATGAAAGGTTTTTTCAAAATAAAATAAAATATTTTTCTGAGGTAAACATTAATTTCTCAAAAATAGAAATTCAATTTTGAATAGAGATTCAGGTAATTTAATACGTTGATTTGCACTGTAATTTTCAAGGTAAGCTTTGTAAACGGCAACAGATATCAGGATAATGAGAGGAACTGGGTAGAATTATATCAAGATTGGGGTGTAAGTGGACTACTTTTCTAAGTGCGGCAGTGAATTTTCGTATTCCTAATAAAATAAAGTAAGTAAGCATTAATAACATATTGTTATTGAATTTTATATGCAGTGATATTATCTATGAAAACTCCCAGCTTGAGAATACATGACTCATGGATTGCATGTATTAAAGTAGTTTTAGTAACTTTTGTAAGTGTGTTCATCCTACTAGAATTCTACATTAGATGTGAACTTTTTTTTCTCTATGTATGCTCCAATTAGCACACGAACATTATCTGTCTCCTGTAATACTAGCGCCTTTAACGTTGGTATAGACTACACGCACAACAACAGTATAGGATAAGTTGCTCCTTTTCTATCTCACGGCGTGTAGGATTACATTCTGTTAAGATTAGCGCCTGTAACATTCGTCGGTATAGACCACACGCACGACATCACTCTAAGGGTAGTTGCTCCACGGGGTATAGGATTGTTGGAAGAAAGGAATTTTTTTCTTACTAAGTGTAAAAGGAGGCTTCCAATCATTATGTGTGTAAGTTTATATTATCCATATAATAACTTCTTCATTGCTCCAAACTATTTGTGGTTTTCCATTTGTCCCTAGTTTGTAATACACATATGTAGAACATAAAATTCTTCCTCCTTTTTGAACTATTACATTACTCTTTTTTTTTTTGTTAGTCCGAACCATAAAAATAAAGCAATTTATGAACAAATTTGGTTAAAATCTTTTTTTAATTTGATTTAAGCTACAGGTAGTTTAACCTCTTTTTTTTTATACTGTTATTTTCAAGATCAGGATTTCAATAGGAAAGATATATCATAGGTTCCTCTCAACGTACAATGTTTATTATTATTATTAATATCAAAATGTATCCAACAATTTTTATTTTATATGAAGATATCTGACTGCTATATATTTTAATATATCTAATTTTATATATTCATGCTTCAAGTTATGTGGTCTGCAGTTGTCGCTTTTGATAGACATTATCAACACCTATAAAATAACAGTAATATTATTAAATGTTATCAATGTTGCCAAAAAAAAGTTTATTTTTAAAAAGGCTTTACTATGAAAATTGGACTGTAGTCATATAAACTACACTTTCAACTGGAAAAAATAGTAACTTTTAAAGAAGCCGCATTAAAAGGCGACGCATGGTTCGAGCTGAAACGAGTGTGTAAGTTGAACGTCAGCCCCACGGTCACGCTTGAAAATACTCTTGATTTAATCCTATAATAAGCTCAAATTCAGCTTCACGCACGTGCCAAAGGAACGTTTTTATATTTCAAGTCGCCCGAGTTATGACGAGCTCCGGCTGAACCTCACAGTTGCCCGCCGGCCCCCTCATCCCTGGCGGAGAGCCAAGGCTATGATTGAAAACGGTCGTTTTCTTCCAGCCAATGGCAGAGAAGGAGATATTTTTTTTCAAGAATTGAATGACCTTGACCTCAGATAGCCCAGTTCATGGGAGGAGCCTCTGGGGATATTGGGCACCTCTCCTAATTGATATTTCGTCTCTTTAGTCCCACTCAACATCAAGGTTATTAACGATTTATTCTAATGAGTATAGTTGGAGGATTGAGAAAGTATCTTGTAGGAATTGTACCTGTATCAACGTGTTTGGAAAATGGGAAAAAACACAGTGTTAAATCATAATGTGACCGGGCAGAGTTTCAAACCTTGACATCCCCACCATTGGCAGTCCAATTACGTAGGCCATGAGACAGTAATTCTAGTTGATAAATATGTATTAATAAATGCGTAATTGTTTATTTTTAGTGCTGTTCTGAGTTGGTTATTAATTGATTCTTTGAAATATGATTAACATTGGGCATGTGAAGACTTTTCAATGTCGCTTCTTTTGGATTTGTAAAATATTTCCTATAAATTTGATATCAGTAACATGGCTGTTGTAGATAATTTTATATATATATATTAGTTTTTTGTTGTAATTTTTTGGCAGGGGATCCTATGAAGTACGAACTCTTAGTGTTGTTTGGGGTGTTATATATTGTGAGTGTACTGTACTTGTTTAAGCCTTTTAAATGTTTTATGTTTTTTTAGGGAGATTGTATTTAATGATGGATTAAATAGCCAAGTTATTAAATTTGTTACTTACGTTATAGCCTCATATAAATATAATATTCCTTAAATTTAAAAATGGCACCTGTACATGGGAATCGAAACTGGACCTTTAGCTTTGTACCCCAAATATGTAACCACTGAGCTATCCAGGAGCCATCCCGTAATCAGGGCCATTCTTCACTCATATTTTAAGACAGGGTATGTGATGGACGTGTGGGAATTGTCAGCTACATATGTGTGATCAATTAATATCACGAGATAACAGATAATGCAGACACCTTCAACTCGGGAGGGATTTGAGCTACTAATGGTACAACGGAAAGCTATGATATTTAGGTGCTGCTATAAACATAATTAGCAACTATAATAGTTTGGCTATTTAATCCATCATGATATGCTCATTCGTACAAATGCCATTATACTACTGGAAGCATAAAGCCCGACCATGTCAAAGGTTATCTGATAGCTCGTGATCTTAATTGATCACACATATGCAGCTGACAATTCCCACTGGTCCATCACAGACTCTGTCTTAAAATATGAGTAAAGAATGACCATGAGCACGGGACGACTCTGGGATAGCTCAGTAGCTATAGCATTGATGAGCTAAGCCAAAGGTCTCGGGCTCGATTCTCGTGTCCAGGTGTCATTTTCCAATTTACAGAAAAAGATTGTATTTATTTTGGCCAAAAAAAAAGTGTTGATAAAAAAACTGCAAAAAACACTAGACTTTTCTCACGAACCCTTCCACCTCACCTTAACGTACTGTGTGTTTCAGATAACCCAAACAGATATATCTTGATATTCTTACGAATGGACTTTAGGAGCAATGTTAAAAGAATAGAAGGTAGAGATAAATCATCTGATTAGTTAAGCCTGTGACATCATTCAGTACACGAACCAGCGCATTACATACACAAAGCTATATGGAAGATAAACTAAGCTGTTATAGTCAGGTCACATTTTGATCTTCAAATAATAAATAAATCTTTAATTGATGTTCAATTAACGTCATTACTAGGGGGCGGATTTATAGGCACTAAAAATTTTAAAAAGTCAGGCAAATAGGCACTAAAACTCACAAAAATAGGCACATAAACAGGCGTTATAAAGTAAAAAAGGCAATATATAGGCACCAAAAAGAAAAAAATAGCACACAAAGAGGCATAGTAATGCAAAAAAAAAAGGCACCAAAACACTCAAAATTGTATTATTCATCTTAAAATCCAGCATACACTTTCTATAAACACAAATTAATTACTATTAGAGTTAATTACCAAATACTTCTCAAGATTTTCAGGTGTAGATTTGGTTCTGTTTTCTGACAAAATGTTTTTATACTGTGAGAAACTTCTCTCGACTTCACATGAAGTCATCGGGCAAAACTTCAGACAGGCTAGCTCAGCTGAGCTAAGTTTGACATCTGGGAGTGATGTAGTTTGTCCTTCTAAGATGTCTGCAATACTTTCCATCACTTTCCACCCAGGATTTCATTGCAATACTCTGTTAAGTTTGTCAACGATGGCCGTGCCAACTGAGCCAGAAGCCTGATTCAGGGTTTTTTCTATGCCCCGAAATCTGGATTCTCCAGCTTCTTCCAAGGAATATTTGCAGCTACCATTACAGAGCATAAGTCAGCAAAAAATTGCTCTTGGGTTTTAACGGCATCGNGCATTTTACCTAAATAGTATAAATGGAAATTTTCATCCATTAATATATGTGCATCCTACAAATTAAAATTAACAAAGCATCACCTACAAGAGAACTAAAATTACAATTTTTTTGGGGTTAGATCTTTATGTTACGCTTTGGTAAATATTTACACTTTGTCGTTGAAATCCTTCACTAAGAAATGAAACCTAGTTTGAACAATAGCAAAGAATCATGGTTTACTTTTAAACGGTAGATATAATATATAATAAAAACCTTGACTTTCAAAATTAATAATTTCATTTACCCTTTTGAAAAGGTAATGTACCTCTTTGGAACATGGCTGACAAAAAATTATTTTGCCATCCGTTGTGAAATTCCTATCACCTTCAATCCACTGCTTGAATAATACACTTTTACACGATTTCCCTTTAGGTATTTTCTATTAGCTCAATAATCTACACTGAGTCCAATACAAAGAAATATTAATGAACAGATATTCACATCTAACATCAGCGTAATAAACAACACCACTGAATGAACTGACACTGCTGTGCGCTAGAAGAAGATCTTCGTCACCAGTCTGACCAGTCTGAACCTATTAGACCACTGGACACATGGGGTTTTCCTACCTATCACGAGTATCTACCACGTGGAGTAACCTAAGGAGTGGAGGAGGGGGTGGGGGCAGCCGCAAGTATTTAGAAAAAAAAATAGGGTGGGAGGAAGAGAGAGATAGAAAAAAGGCCCTTTAAGGCTCCCATTTGTAAAATAGACACTAAACAACAAAATAGGCATTTATAGTCACTATAAATGTTATCACATTATCTTTGCAATCATCGAAAATAAAATTATACCTCTAAAGCCTACTTTTCAAAACATAGGGATAAAAAAGGCATTTAGGGCAAAATCTGCTCCCTAGTCATTACTCTACCTATTTTTTTAAATGTGTATGTGTGGCTATTTAATATTAAAATATAACTGCTGTGTATTGGGTGACGTAAGCAATGACACAATCAAACTCCTCAAAGTAGCGCTAGCTTTTTTCTCTTTACATTGGTTAAGAGTACCTTTTATAAAATAACATTTGTTTCGTGGTCAATATTGAAGACATTTTACGATATTAGTGTTATTTCTTAGGTATTTATTATTTATATTGAAAGTAACTGCTTAAGATCACATTACTTGACGTATAAATACATTTAGGTAGATATAGTAGTTGTTTCTAGCCGGAAGATATGTATATTCACAAGAAAATTGTTGAATAATAATATGCGTAATACTAAAATAATTTGAAGGAAAGTATTTAAATATGATTCCTGGTTCTAGATTTGAGTTGCTGTTGCTGTTGCAATGTCTTTTTGGTCGTGGCTTCTTTCCAGCTTTTAATAAAGAAGGGTTTGGAAATTCTCAAGATCATTAAGTTGGTTTCATATGGGGAAAGTAAGGAGACAAGTCAAAGGAGTAGGTTAGGGGTCATCCATAAATCACGGAACACCTTTTTCTTATTTTTTTTACACCCCTCCATGCCCCCATGCAACACCAAGTAGACATTTAGAGTGATCATTCTATTTTCCAACCTGTGTTACCTAACTTTTCACAAGATTGAATGTCATTATTTAATAAGGAAGCTATTGCGTCACTAAAAGAGGAACTCAGAGTTGATACTATTCATACCCCTCAAAATAAATTTTAAATCCTGAATATAAATTTTAGAATTCGGTATCATCCTAAGGCACTGTTAAAGCTTTCTTGATGTTAGACAAAAAGTACAATATAAAAACACAAACATTTTAATAAAAATTGAGTAAACAAGTAAATATATATTGAGCCAATCAAAGAATGTCTCTCTTAAAATCATAAACACAATGTTGGTCGTCAATAGTCCAAAGGAGGAAAATATCCTAAACTTAATTACACTTTTTAAACTTTATAACCATTTTGAAATAAAGTTGATTAGATTATTCTCTTCCTTTTTAACTTTTAACAACAGACATTGTGTTTATTATTTTAACAGTGACATTTATTTTATTGTTCAATTTATCTTTACTTGTTTACTCCATTCCTTTTTATTATAACATTTGTGTTTTTTAATTTTATTTGTCGTCTAACATCAATAAAACTGAATATAAATCGTTTTTCAATATTATAATATCCATTTAGATGGCCGCATGATCTAAGGCGCTACTCTTGCAATAGTCCAGACTGCCAGTGACTAGGAGATTGTAGTTCGATCCCGGTCGGTTGTACTGAGGATGGTGTGTTTTTTTCGAAATTGTTTCCCACTCCATATCCACGAATTCGGGAACACTTCCTCTAAATTCAGCCTTCCTCATCCCTATCACATTAGAGTAATTAGTACATAATCGTATAACCCGAGTGGGCAGTAAGACGAAGTACTAAAGAAAATACAATTTAAATATAAGATCTGTGTTACGTCACACTGTGATGTAGCACGCATGTAACACCATGCCTCAATTATAGCTCATTTTTCCCCCTTTTAACATCGCCCCGTGGTTTATGCATGACTCTTTACTTAGTATTTTATGTCATGACGTATTAGCGAATGCAAGTGCTTTACAAATACAGTCAAGACCAGCTGTAATCTCAGCGCTAAGCGGTTCGCACTAATACTAAAATGATGACAAACTTAACCGGGGGAGGGGGTAAAACTCCCCCCTTAAAAGTTGACAAAAATAGATACCTTATTAACAGTCTAAGCAAAACCAGAAAATACGAGATATGCTGCTGCCACCATTCTTATGTTTAGATACTTTTTTTTTAAATAGTTTGTGATTTTGTTAGTTAGTCATCCAACAAAAACTTCATAGATGCTCATGCTATTGGCTCTCGTGAATGAGATCACTCGCACTAGTTTGATAGAGTCAACAGCTTGAGCGGCTATGAGGCTCACTAGATCCGTATCGGAGCCCTCTCTCGGCAGACGTTTGATGATTGGATGCGCTTAAGTTATTGGAATGGACCTCACCTGGAATTGTTTTTGAAAACTGTTTTCCTCTAAAATATATTTAAATTGGTATCCTCTTGAGATTTTTTTAAATATTGATGTCCCTAAATAATATATACAAAGGTTCCTACCTGATTTTTTTAATATCAATTTGATACATTTATAAGCTATTTGGAGTTTGTTTTAAGCCTTATAATATTCTAAAATATAAGAACAGAGTAAAATAAATCTAGAGGGAAGTAAATTTATTTTAGGGTGGAGGGAGGATTATTTTCAGTGAGTAATGCTATCTCCCTCTTTCCCATCTCCCAGAAAGCCCCATAACCCCTGGTTATGCCACTCATTATACCTTTATTTAATAAGTGCTCAGTTAAAATTTTTGTAGGGTAGAAACGCTTTGCAAGTTTTTAAATGTTTAACCAAATTTTCGCACTTAAATTAATGCTCTTGTTTATCATACAAATAAACTCCAAATATCCTCTAGACGTATTTAATTTTCAATTTTATTTTTTTTCTGCGGCATTTGGGGGTCACAACTCCCCCACTCCCCCTTGTAATGTGGGCCTGGATACAGCCTAGATACACCCAATATCATTGCTGAGGGAACTGCAGGTCTTATGGAGGAAAGCTTTAGCTTCACTCTCTCCCAGTTAACTGTTGCCAAATCTCCTCGCTCTCAGTTATGTCTGAAGGTGGTATGCTGTAATAGGAAGGAGCTACTGGCAACCTCGACTAACCAGCACTGCGAATCTTTCTTGTATTTGAGGGGAGATTGATTACATGAAAACGAGATAATAACAACGCTATTTCCCAATAATAACCATGCAGTTCTCTCACCAATGTTATCCAGTGTTGCAAGAACACCAATATAGAAAATGAAACATATACAAGGCCCCATTTGAACGCGCTGTGGTCAACTACATGTGACTACAACCTGTTTGATCGGGACAAGAAAACAAGTAGCTTGCCTGTGAAATATTTGCGCGGCGGGCAAAGGCAAGTGCTTTTTAAAATAGAAAATATTCCTATTCGCTTGTATTTACTGTTAGATTGTCTCGCTACCTGCATTCTATTTTCCTTACTAAATTTAAGCAAGTCACGTACAAATAGTAGATTTATTCAAGTAACTTACTGACTCGACTTGCCTCGTGTAAGACTGCCTTTGAAGATCTTGCACTTTATATTTTAAACAACCAGCCTGAGAAATACCTTGCTTTGAAACTTGTTGCAGTTAAAATTTAAGTCTTATCTTTGTACAAAATAAGTTAAAGTGTTAAAGCTTTTGAGTTCGATATGAATAAAGAATAAAATAAATCGTAAATTCTATATTAATAAAGAATAAGAATAAACCGTAAATACAAAACTAGCTATACACGGATATGACACAAAATATATATTTAACTTTACGCTCATAAGAACGTAAACACATCGATTACAATTTAAAATATAAATGAAAATATAGATAAAAAATTACGTACTTTTATAAACGAATAAACATCAACATCTGAATATAAATTAATAATAAAATATAAACAAGAATGTTTAGCTTAATGCTTATCTTCTTAATTCAACAACCCAAAGGTTGGTTGTACTTGGGGCATGTACTCAACCCTTCAGCTGCTTAGTGTTGCCTGCACTCTCTGGTGGAAATCCCATGTAATAGGGGAGTCCAAAAAGTGTGGTGGATTTCCATTGCCGCCGACACTGAATCTCTTTTAGCGAGAGAAAAAGGGCCTACCCTTTTGCCGGAAAGATATTTTCACATAGTTTTCAGGGTTCTTTTACATGCCACATTCAACATGGGGTTGCTTGCTGGCTTTACTTCCCCTCCGAAGGAAGTTGTGCTATGGATTTTTATCGCTGAGGGAAAAATCTTTCGACATTTGCTGGATTTGAACCCACGAACATCGGGTCACCCACTTCGGTGGCAGCGTGGTCTAACCCGCTATTCTCGTGTTGGACTAGACGGGGAGATTGGGGCTCGATTCCGGTTAGGTGCACTGAGGGTGGTTTTCCCTAAATGGTTTTCCACTATCCTTCCACGCAAATGTTTGTGCACTTCCTCTTAACTAAACTTTCCCAATTTTTAAGCCATTAGTGTAGTTAGTACATAGGTGTATAGCCTAAACGGGTAGTAAAACGTGATGCTAAAAAAAAGTTCGGTCCTTAGGCAATCACTTTACCCCAAGACCAACGAGTTCGACACATGAACGTTTAAACATGATTGATGATTAAACCACTGAAGACATATGGTAATGATGGCATCAGTCTTATCTACTGAGCTCCAGTTAAAAGGAAACTTGGTGTTCGAATCCTGGTCGAGTGAACATCGAAAATCCGTGTGAAGATACAAATAGACCGAATGGTTGCAAGACGCGATACACAATATATAAGTTGTAATATTATACTTTGATAAAACTATAAATGTTGAGCTCATAAATATATAATTATAGATTGGACTGAACGTACAAACATATAAATATAAATTTCTCTTACATAATAAAATAATATCTACACCGGATCTTTGAAAGAATAAGAACTTGGTTTGTGATTCCCATGCTACAAAACGAAAACAGCCAACATAAATGGGAGGATAAACAACTGTGGGCGTTCTATTTTAAATGGAAGGTTCCATTTAAAGGGGTGGAGTGACTATCTGCATTGCGGTTCCTTGAATGTCTTCGTGGTAGTCTTTCATTTAAGATTCAGGATGAAACATGCCTTAGCTCGTTGTAGAGAAGCCATAACCAAAACTTTTACACACAACAAACATTTTATATACAATTTTTTCTTACTTATTGCTTTATATCTGTCTCTTTTTTGTTACTTTGAGGGCATATTTGTTCGAAGACAGTTGTAAGAGACATGGTAAAATATTCACATTAGTTCTTGCTAAGAGTATGAGGGTGAAGAGAGCCAGTAAAAGAAAGTCGGATATTCTTGACTACTTCTTCCTATGTTTGGTATTTTGTTTAACTCATATATGTCGGGTCTTTTCCTTTGAAAAATAACTTTGAATTGTATTTATTGTAGCTCCTTTCATATATTATTCGCAAAACTACGACAATAATCTGTTCGGAATTCTAGACGAGAAAGTTTTCCACCTATGCCCAAAGGTTTCTTCTTGTTTTCATAACTTGAGATTCTATATATTATAAAGTTTCCTGCCACAATTAAATATTAATATCAAAAGAAAGTTTTTCACAATGGTAAATGAATGATTGTTAATATGTTTAGTAGCTATTTTTACTCTACCTTTTCATTTCATTACGTTACCTATTAGTGAAGTAAAGATTTAATTTACTAACACGAATGATTAAAAAATTATTATTAATAAGGAAAACTCCTAACATACTCTCTAACCAATCATAATAAAAATTGTATTTCTCTAATTTAACTAAAACTAACTTAAAATACAATAATCAAATGGTATTTTTGGGTAATTTAAAAGTAAATATTAAAGTATAATATTGATTTTCTCATCAAATTTTTTTTAGCACGACTTCTTACTATCCTTTCGGGCTATACACTTATATACTAATTACGCTAATGGTTTCAGGGATCAGTAAGGTTTTATTTATAGGAAGTGTACCCGCATTTTTTTGGAGGGAGAGTGTAAAACAATTTAGGAAAAAACCTCAGTAGGCCTGGTCGAGTTTCAAACCTCGATCTCCCCGTCATCAGCAGTTTGGTCTACTGCGATAATACCGTAATGCCTTAGACCATGTGGCCACTGAAGCGGGTTCTTATCAATTGTCTTGCACTTAAACTGCGAGAGTATTATATTTGAGTGGTCGCATTGTCTAACGCGCTACTCTCGCAGTAGACTAAGACTGCCGATAATGGGGAAATGGGGTGTTGAATCTCGGTTGGGTGTACCAAGGATATTTTTTTCCTAAATGGTTTTCCATGCAGATATGGGTACACTTACTATCAAATCAACCTTCCTAAACCCTAACACAATTAGCAAGTATGCTTATAGCCTGAACGGTTAGTAAGACGCGGTGTTAAAAATAATAATATAATTGGTAAACCTGTAAAAAAATTTATAAAATATAGGGTTCAATTTGGAACACAGTACTGTTTATTAAATAAAAAAGGATTTCCAAATTTTGCCAGCAGTGGTTTACACTTAATATTTAATCCCAACATTTTGGTTCTTGCATTTTAAGTTATCAAGTCTTATTTTTTGTCTATTAAGTCCCGGAGTGGGTCTCTTTTTAAAAATAAAATTATCAAACCTTAGAGGGAACATTCTCAATTTTCATCTGTGGCCACGCGGTCTAGTGTGTCATTATCACAAAGATTTTATAGCAGATGACTAGGAAGTCTTAGGATGTCAAGGTTCGAAACTTGGCCTGGTGAAAGGTGGTTGTTTATTCACGGGTCATTTATTATTATGGTTTGCCTATCTTCTCTCCACGTTGATGTGGGTTAACTTAATCCAAAACCACCCTACTCCTCCTTGTCTCTTATATTAATCAGCTACTAATAGCTCTGCGTTTTAAAATGGAATTGTAATAATAATAATTATTAATACTTTTAACACCGCGTCTTTCTACCCGTTCGGGTTATAGACTTATGTACTAATTACGCCAATGGGCTAGGAAATAGGAAGGCTATATTTAGACTAAGCGTACCAGCATTTTCATGGGGAGAGTGAGAAAACTATTTTGGAAAAAACCCTCTCATTACACCCGACCGAGATTCAAGCCTTGATTTCCCCACCATCGGCAGTCTAGTCTACTGTGAGAGTAGCGCGTCAGACTATGCGGTCACCGAAGCAGGTAATAATTAATTAATACAATACGTCCAATTTTTGTATTATTGCGGAGATAATATTTTATGCTAGAACTACTCGATTTGATGCACTCTTTATTAGGGTTGTGTGGAAGTCACGTTTTTAAATACAAAGTGGAAGTCGAAGTCAAAGTTGAAGTCAAAGTTAAAGATAAGTTTTTGGTTGCTGTCCCATAATACCACTTTTAATTTTTAAATTAGCCAGGCAAAGATAGTTTTTAAGAAATAACAAAGCACACTGTGTTAATTTATGCTGACATACTTGACTGTATCTATGCTCACGTTATATATGCCATTTAATCATTAGTTGGCTTTAATTTATAATACTGTTTGGTAGTTATTCTAAAAATTATTATGTGTTGAAATATGTCATATTTAGTGAGATATTTCAATAATTTTTGTATTACATTGAAGCTTTCTGTTTCAAATAATTTGAAGATTACTGTGATTGTCGAAGTCAAAGTGAAAGAGATTTGAGCTTCGACTTCAACATTCAGGAGTTCGCCCAACCTTACTTCTTAAATATAATATTTTTAACTTAGTTAGAAGTCTATTCAAATAAGAATACTTTATAAAAGAGTTTGACGTAAGCACTTCATCAAAGAACCCAAACGATGGTCGATTATACCAAATGCCACCTCATTTCATCAAAGTCAAAAGATAGCTCCCTCGAAAGAATTTTCTCTTAAAAGAGTGCTGTAAGCTTGTCTACCATCAACCCATTCACTTGGGCAGACAATTGGTACCAAGAGGCAAGCAAAACCGTGCACGTGCTAGAACCGAATAGCAAATGGGGGTTAGGGGTGGCCTTGAAAACCTAGCCATGCAAGTAAACCGTGGGAAAGTCGCCACTAAAAATGGCACAATATCACATGCTGAGGTAATTAGTGGTCTACATGTTTCTAAGAACCATACATAATGGTTTATCAAAACTTCTGACAGTTTCAAGTGTTGGCCTACATTAGTTTATTTTTAACCTGCTTCGGTGGCTGCGTGGTCTATGGCATGACTCTTGTGTTAGACTATGACAGGAAGATCGTGGTTCAAATCACGGTCGAATGTACTTAGGGTTGTTTCTTCACAAATGATGTTCCACGCAAATGCGGGTACACTTAATCTATATTCAAACTTTGTCATCCCTAACTCATTAGCTTAATTATTACATGTGCTTATAACCTGAATAGGTAGTAAGACGTGGTGGTGATAAAAAATAAATATGTATCTATACATGGGTAAATTGTGGTGGGTTTTATCAAGTGTTGGATTGTTTGGATTTGTTTAATCGTTGGCGAATCTGTCGTTGATTGATGAAGGGTTATCATGGCCTCCAACCCTACCTGATCAAAGCCCTTTGAGTCCTTTCAGATAAATTTTCTTTAAGACGAAATTCCCCGCCCATTGTAATTGTAAAATGAAGCCTTGAAGGTATACGATTAAAAAAAATTCTAAGCTCTTTTGATTTTGCTATTCCCTAAATGTAAGGAATGTGTTGTTTTAATACAACTGACATAAATATTTCAAAATGTATACAAATATGTAATTCTTAATAATTGTGTGCTCTATTTTACTTCACTTTAAAAAAAAATGTTTCCTGATTTTGTAGATCTGATATAAATTTAACAAATGATAGACACATTTATTTAACTGTTTATGATTTGGGTGGGAGTATATGTTAGGAAAATATTGAATCAAATCCTCTCTTGATAAAACAAAAATGAAAATGGAATTAAAAATATAATCTCAGTAGATTAAAAAATATACCCCATTGAAATTCAATTAAAAATTGTGTTGATTTTAGGAACGTTCAAATGGTCTGAGGACGTTACACAGAATATGCTCTACTCTTTGGATTAAATATTCAATTTACAAATCATTAATTTTATTAATTTTATTTTCATTTTCATTACTAGAATAATTCAGGTTTAAAGATATTTCTGTCTTAAAAATAAACTTTCAAATAAAAACTAAGAGGTTATTATATTTTTTAACATATTTGAAACTTTTCGTGAAAAATAATACAGAAAAAACTATTTTTATAATATTAAAATATAATTTAGTACCTAACGTGTAATAAAATTTTACAATAATTAATCAATTTCATCGTCACCTTTAGATAAATTAATTTCGCTCCTATTTAAATTCCTTATCCTATATAGAAAAAATTGCCTGTCAGCCTTAGATGAATGCTGGTATCTCAAAGAAAAATTATGCTCCACTCCTAAATCGGAAAAAAAACTGTAACCCGCCTCGGTGGCGTAGTTGGCTAACGCGCTAGTTGTGTTGAGCTCGACTGCCGAGGACGGGGAGATCGAGATTCGAATCTCGGTTGGGTGAACTGGGGTGGTTTTTCCTAAATGGTTTTCCACTCTCCCTCCACGCAAATGCGGGTTCACTTCCTCTCAATTCAGCCTTCTGAATTCTTAATCCATTATCGTAATTAGTACTTGAGCGTATAACCCGAACGGGTAGTAAGACTCGGTGCTAAATAATAATAATAATAATAATAAATGTAACTCGATATTTTGATAAATGTTTCATGACGTTTCATGACCCTCTGAAACCGAAAAAGTTTTTTTTTTTAATACCGTCTGTCTGTCTGTTTTTCTGTCGGTCTGTATCTCGGACTAGACCCGAAACCATTTTACCGAAAGGGCTAAAACTTGGTATCTAGGGTTTTCGTAAGGTTCTCTCAGGGGTTATTTGAAATTAAATATTTTAAATATTTTATCCTAAAATTAAGGGTAATTTACTGGAATGCTAAAAGAAAAATAATAGATTTTCTTAAAAGCCAATCCCACGATTTTGGTTAAATTTTGTATCCAGGCATCGTTTAACATTACAAACAAAATGTCAATTCTCGTTTTCCCATGACAATT
The DNA here is from genome assembly GCA_902151455.1 of Timema bartmani. Lineage (NCBI taxonomy): Eukaryota > Metazoa > Arthropoda > Insecta > Phasmatodea > Timematidae > Timema > Timema bartmani. Next base: position 20,627 of record CABFWB010004511.1, read on the forward strand.
ACTTTAGGAAAGCGGAAATTTACAATTTTGAGCATATATTCGCAACTATTTGAGATACGATACGTTGTAAATATTAAATACTATTAAATATAAAACTCTTTTGTTTGAACTATATTTTTATTAAACCACTAGTTTATGAGCTATGAGCAAACATATATATTTTTATTGAGTACTTTGAAATATTAAATTTATTGTTATGCTCTTTGGTGGATAGAGATGCTCCTTTTTACTCAATGTTTCTGTAACAGCGTATATTTAGTCAATGTCCTTTTATTTTAAGATTAAATAAAGATAAAGTCTGTGTAGTGCACTGTACCATTTGTTTATAGTTTGTAAGTCGTGGGATGAAATAACCAAATTATTTAGAAATTGCACGTTAAAATATCTACTTTAACTTTTTTTTAATACCTGCAAATGTCCTCCACTAACAACGATGGACGAGGGAAGGTGGCGTGAACGCGCCTGTAATCCAAGTTGTTCTGTTGTGTTTGCAGCGTCGAGCTGTGACCTGACGTTGAGCAGCGACGCCATGAAGAACGGCTCAGTAGCGTCGCCCGGCTACCCGAACCCTTACCCGCCTCGGAGCCACTGCCGTTACGACTTCCAAGGTCGAGGGAAGGAGAGGGTGCAGATCGTGTTCAGCGACTTCAACCTATACTACTCCGGAGACAATGGCAAAGAGTGAGTTTCGCTGGGGCTGGAACACCGTTAGAAAAAAAAACCTTATTTCACCCTGAACGAGTGGGCACGCAGGAAAATGTGTCAGTCTCGTCTAAATAGGCTTACTAGTTAATCTACTGAAACCCACTTCAGTGGTAGAATGTTCTATGTGGGTCACTCTCGCAATAGACTGGGCTGTCAATGACGGGGAGGTTGGGCTTCAAATCCCGGTTGGTTTTAATAGGGGTAGTTTTTCTTTTACACTTTTTCTTCACTTAAATGTGGGTACACTTCCTCTAAATTCAACATTCCTCATCCTTAACACATAAGTGTAGTTATTTAATGTGCGTAAAAGCCGAATGGGTAGTAAAATGAGGTGCTAAGGAAAACTTTATTGATCCAGTTCCACTAGATTTTCTTATTGTACTGATATTACATTCAGGTACTTTTTTCCTTAGCAACGCGTCTTACTGCCCGTTTGAGCTATACGCTTATAAACTAATTATGCCAATGGTTTTAGGGATTAGAAAGGTTATATTTATAGGAAGTGTGTCCGTATTTGCGTGGAATGAGAGTGGAAAAACATTTTGTAAAAACTATTCAGTACACCCAACTGAGATTCGAACGTCAATCTCCCTGTTGTCGGCAGTCTAGTCTACTGCAAGAGTAGCGCGTTAGACCAAGTGACCATCGAACCTGATTGGAGTGGTGTTGCAACAATATTGGCTGACTAGAAGTATTTTTGTAATATTGCAAGTACCACAAAATTAACTCGATGGTAGCGTATTTTGTCATGTTACAGATGAGAAACTAGATCGACCCACTAATAGCATATGTTTTTCATGTTGCAGGTGCGATAATATCGACTCGCTGGTCGCGTATGTCCATATAGACGGCCGCATGGAGAAGATCGACAGTTTCTGTGGCACTACGGTACCCAAACCACTCATGTCAAACGGGCCGAGGCTCATGTTGGAGTTTAGAGGGATCTACTCCTCCAGATACTCCAAAGGGTTCAAGGCCACGTACAGCTTCACGGAGAGTAAGTTCCAGTCTCTTTAACATCGGTGTGCGTACGGGCTAAGGTGTCAAATTCAGCTAGACTGTTTCACCAGTGATAGATGGGCCAAAGCTACAACATCAGCTAAGATGTCGGTGACCTGGTGGCCTAGGGGTAAGGTGTCGGACTTCTGTTCTGGGGGTCTGGGGTTTAATCCTCGGTCCCAGCACAGATTTATCTGATTGCCAAACCCTTTCTTCATCTCTGACAAGACGTGTATTAATCACAACTTGTGAATGTGTGGAATATCAGGCCTCCACCGTGGTTCGGATCCCACGTTAAATTCTAGGTCCTCCATTTCATCTCACAATCCTCCTACCATTACACATTAGCGTAAGTGCCTACACCCCGATCGGGTAGTAAGACGCGGTGATAATAATAACAATAATAACAATAATAATAAAATGTATTTTCCTTTAATATCCTCTCACTTTCTCTTGACGCAAATATGGTTACATTTCCGCTCGATTCTACCTTCCTCGTCTTTATCCCATTAATTAGGTGGTTAGCCTTGATGTATATTAATAAGCTGTGCACAAATAAAACGTACAAACTTCTTAATATAATAATATAAAGAAAATATTTTTAGAACATAAGAAAAACCATTAAAGTTGACTCGTCACGATTCGAACTAGAGTCTTGGCTTTCCATCTATCAGTTGTATACAGTGTGTTTGGAAACTCCTAAACCACAACTGCACATATAGTTTGTTTGGACCAAAAGTAATACAAAATCCCTTTATACACTTACATCCGGAAAACTACACAAATACTATTAAATGGTGTTCAAAGTTTCTGCGTACAAAGCTGGAGAACAAATCTGTTCAAGCATGCGTGTACAACAAGTTGTATAGGAGTTAGGCGCGCGGCAACTCACACCTCGGCATCTTGGAGCATGGCAACAGAACATAACACAATTAATAGTTAAAAAAAACACCACCAGGCCATCTAGAAATGCGAATACGTTCTGAGGGTCATCATTAACGGTCATACATCACAGAAAATGCTTGCCATTATTACATGTGAAGTGCCGCGCGCCTAATTACTATGCAACTTACTGTACACATATGTTTGACAGCTTTGTTCTCCAAGCGATGTACGCTGAAACATTAAGCACAATTAAATGTTATTAGCATAGTTTTCCGGATGTAAGTGTATAAAGGGATTTTGTATTACTTTTGGTTCAAACAAACTATATGTGCAGTTTGGGCTTTGAGTTTCTGAAAACCCTTTATAGTTTAGTACGTTAGTAAAAGAGATACTTAAGATAATATTATATCGCTATTTAATTAAATAATACTAATTCTATGGTCTATAAAATAGATACTAAACTATTTGGTGAACCTATTTCTAAAAATATTTGTTTCAACATAATGGCCTTTATTTTAGTACCTTGCCTTCTGTTGGCACGTCATTGGGTCCGTACTGAAGGAGCAAGAGGGTGGTTTATGATGTTTACCCCCCTTTTTTACACACACACACAACAACAACAACAACAACAACCAAATAAATTGAAATGTTATTTTAATATTCCTCCTCAATAACTAGGCTAAAAACTTATTAAAGTCGTATAAAATGAATAGCACCTACAACCCCAATTACGTTTAACAAACATTAAAATACCTCCAGAATGTTATTTTTAAGTTCTTGTTTTCTCCTTTTGGGGGAAATCTTTACTATCCATCTCAGATAAATTTCTGCTCCCTCCTAAATTTCCTCATTTTCTATAAACAATTATAATGTAAATAGATTAAAGAAACGTCTGATAATATAGCTACACATCTCTTTTATGTCCAGATTTTGGCGTGACGTCAGGCCAGCAGCTTCCGGAGTACCCGTGCGCGTTTGTCTTTAAGAGCAACGAGACCCGCAACGGGACGTTCTCTAGCCCCAATTACCCCGGGTTCTACCCCAGAGACACCGAGTGCCATTACTTCTTCCACGGCAAGAAGGACGAGAAGGTGCACCTGCACTTCACCTACTTTGACGTGGAAGGGGTACTGCCGTGAGTATTTCAATATACGTGGGTCATCAGAGGCCTCTCTTCGAACCTGCCGACGTATATCTGAGTAGCTTTGCGTCAATTTCCACGCTATATTTTAATAAAGCAGGACTGATACTATTTTATAACACGGTACAAAATTCCCTGTTTATTTTTCATCTTTCCAGACAACTTGGATTAATGTTTGTAAGAACGAAATTGCAGATTTTTAATCAGATTCACCAGTGTGAACTCATGTGTTTGGTGTTTAAAACAGGATTAGTTATTTATATAGATAGGTTGAGGCGTCAGGAATGATGATAAAAAAAAAGATGTCTGGGCTCAAATCCCGGTCCGGTGTACTGAAAGTGATTTTTCTTATATGGTTTTTATACTCTCACTTTACGTAAATGCAGGTACACTTCCTCTTAATTCAAGATTCCTAATCCCTAATACATTTGAGCAATTAGTACGTAAGTGTATAACCCGAACGGGTGGTAAGACGTGATACTGTATGTATATGTAGATATGTGTGTATATGTATGTGTATATATGTATGTATATTTATGTATACATACGGGTTGTAAGACGTGCTGTCATATGTGTGTGTATATGTATATATTATTAGTATACATACAGATATATTATTTATAAGCATATATACATATATTCTTATTATATATACATGTATGTACATACATATGCATAGGCCTAAATATATATATTAGATCAGGCTGTTTTATAAAATAATCCATTTTCAAACGTATGACCTACTCTGAATTCCAGATATTCTTGTCTTGTAGGTTGTCACTGCTGATGTTTACATAAAACTTGAAATACGTGGATTGAATAATGTTCGTCATTAGTCTAATGTTTGAATCCCGATTATAGATTTAAACACTTTAACACTAGGGTTGGGACACAAAGTTCCCAAATCCATAAACATAGAAAAATGTAATGTTTTTTTTTCAAACCATTATAAACTCAATTAAACTATTTTTCTCTTTTTAACTCTTTCCTTTTCAAGTTTTATAATTTATCAATCTAGCCACCTAATATTCTACTCCTAACCGTTTTTACCTCTCTTTCTACCCTTATATTTTTATCCTTTATTTAATGTATTTTTCTCCTATTTATGGCTCTACCGCTCTTTCAGTCAAACCAATTTCAAACCTCGTTCTCTCTACCAGCTCACTTTATTTTCTTCCATCCTCTCTTACATCGATTTATTTAACCTTTAATTTCTATCTCTTTCTCTTCATAGACTTTATGATATCTTGTTCTTTACTGTACAAACCCCACTTTTTCCTATATATTTTACCATTCCTTTATTTTTCCTCTCATTACATAATGTTTCTATCCTTTTATTTTTTCCCCCAAATTATATTCTTCTAAGAGCCGTTGTTATGACTCTTGGATAAATATTATTCTGGCCGATAAATATTTTTATTTGATTGATAAGTTATAAGTGCATCTTATGACTGCCACATGGTATTTATCTGCCAGATAAATGTATTTATCCATCACATTTTGATCAGGAGGTTTATGTACCTGATAAATTGTATCTGAAAGTTAAAATGGGAGTTGCCATAGTGATGCGTTGTTTTACCGAACTATTGACCACAATTTGGCAGACACCAAAATTAATACTTTCAAGGCAACCTTGTTTCTGCGCCCAAGGGACGCCATCTGCTTACTCGCACTCGTTTAACCGCCATTATTTAACAAATTTTAAGCGTTGTAGCTACTAGCCAGGTTTTACGCATGCACGCACCAGTAAAAACAGTACCAACTTTGCATTTTATGCATAAAAATATATTTATCCTACAGATATTTATCCTACACATAATACTCGTAAAATATTGAAGTGGCTGATAGCCTTTATCTGGAAGCTAACTTTAACTTCCCGATGGCAATATTTATCCGATGGTCATAAAAAAGGCCCTTAAAATATTTTAAATTTTGCTCTTAGTCATGGCAACAGTAATATTCTTGTGTTTCTGGTTAACCATGACAATCAAATGCGTGGCAAAACAGTAATCCTGTTATAGCAGTCCATATTTCATATAAAGTAACTTAATTGACAGCTAGGAATGCTAATAAATCTACTTCAGTTATTTATATATCAAGTCATAGCAGCTTCATCTTTCCCTTTTGATTGATATTATAAAAACCTATTAAATACATACATATCTAATTAAGCCGTTCTCTTAATAAGGGGTGGGCAAAAAACTATTTATATAGCTCAAAAAAACTTCGTAGCTAATTCACTCTCAATAACTTTCTCCACACTTATCTATCCTTACACAGTCCCTACGCTTCAACAAGATCCATAAACATAAGCGCCCATTCGATTTTATTCTTAAAACCCCTAATGTTTACCTTTTTCACACATTTGTCTACAACATTTAACCACTTCTTGTATGGCCTACCCCTACCTTTTGATCCACTCACTCTTCCATCAAATATTTGTTTTCATTCGATCCACACTCACCTTCTCAACATGAACAAACAAACGTAACACGCTTGTTTCAAATTCACCTATTGGATATCTTTTCAAAACGCATTCCTTCAGCATCCATTTATTACTGACTCTGTCCATACGAGTTTTTCCACATACATTTCTTAGATATCTCATTACCACATTCACCTTGCTCACGCTCCATATTTATTCAACAACACTTTAATATACTGCAACCTTTGCCTCTTTCGATACTACTTCATTCTTTGCAATATCCAAATAAAATCTAGCTACTCTTCGAGGTGCATTCATTCGAAGGTCCATCCACCTTAACGTACGATTAAATTCCATCATACACCGCCGTGATTGCATTTACTAACCATGCATCAACCCCATACTCTCGCAGAACATTCCGTTACATAATCCTCTTCACCTGATCTTACGCTTTATCCATATGAACAAATGCACAATACACTTTCTTATTCGCCGCCATAACTTTCTCATTCACTTTTAGCAATACAAATATCTTGTCCATACAACCTCTACCTAGCATTAAAGCACATTGCACACCTCAAATCTTGTTCACAGTATTTTCAGGTACCCTCTCATTAAGACTCTTCCAAAAACTTTGCCTGGAATACTCAACAACCTAATTGCCCTATAGTTCTTGTATTTACTCTTACTGCCTTTGTCTTTGTACAAAAGTATAATGACCGCATTCTTCCAGTCATTAGAAATATTCTGAAACCCCAGCAAGCACATTGAACTCACACAGTCTGGCAAAAAGTATCATGGCCCTACACTTGAGCATTTTACTTGTGATCCATCTACGCCCGTAGCGTTGTCAGTCTTTAACACTTTCATAGCTTTTAACACCTCAAGCTCGTTAATTCTTTCACTCACAACATTTTCCCTATTTTCTGCAATTTTGTCGACGTTTATGCCAAACAATTGCTCTAAATACTCCCTTCATCGCTCTCTTATACTATTTTGATCCCTGTATTTCATGATTCTATTAACGATAGTAACATTAATTAGGTGAAGTATACTCTTCAGAGAACTACTAGTAAGACTGTAGTGACGATAATAACATGGAGTGAGGTCTACTGTTCACAGAACTACTAGTAAGACTGTAGTAAC
>CABFWB010004511.1:28631-58271 GCA_902151455.1 Timema bartmani
TTTGTTAGAAATAAAAACTTTTTTTGCGTTCAACATTGATATCATTTTACTATACTAATATTAAATTATTAGTGCTTTAATAACTTATAGGTTTTGACAATATCTATCGGAGGTGGCAGCTGCCGATAACATGAATTGGCATATGACTATATGACAATTGTTTTAGTAACTTTTTTAACTGTCAGATAGGTTTCATCTTATGAAAATCTGACTTTACCAATACTGCCTGAAATAAATGAATGTATGTATGTATATATGTATGTATGTATGTATGTATGTATGTATGTACGTATGTGTGTACGTATGTATGTATGTATGTATGTATGTATGTATGTATGTATGATTCTATAGGGCGTATATATGTATGTGTGTGGCCAGGTGTGAGGCGATTTCCGCCAGCGACTATGTTGAGTTCTCCAACTTCATGGCCCGAGATCGCAAGTACTCGCGTCATTGCGGCCAGCTCAAGGCGTTCGACGTCGAGTCGGACCGTAGGTTCTTCCGGGTGACGTTCCGCTCCAACGACCGTCTGGACGGCACTGGCTTCAAGGCCTCCTACCAGTTCCTCGACAAGGTGGACTCGTACACGGCCAAACCGACGAATAGGAACGCCGCCTCCATCGCAGGTGAGGTTGCTATAAAGGGGTGGGGGAGGAATTCAGCAAGGAAACTTACCTGCATCGGTATTCGAGTGGTAGTAAAACGCGTCATACTCGTGTGAGACTGGGATTGTTGATGACGGGGACATCGGGGCTTTAATCCCGGTCAGGTCTACTTAGGGTAATTTTATTTAGTGGTTTATCAGTCATCTTACACGCAAACGCAGGTAGATTACCTCTAAAATGTTTCCTTCCTCATCCCTACCTACGCTATTAGAGTAATTATCATATATACGTATTACCTGAACAGGTGATAAAAAAATCACTACATCCCATTGAGATTCGAACCCCAACCTCCTCATCCCGGGTAACCCTTATCCCATGTATCAGACGTTGCAAGTATGTTGAAGCAACTTTCATTTAGTTCATTGGACAAGGCTTCACGGGGAAGGGGGTGCTAGTTAAGATAAGGTAAGTAGTTTTTATGATAAAAAGAACTTGTTTGTAAAAATAAATGATGTATTTCTTCAGTAGATATATTTAGTTTAGTTTTATACTAAAAACTTCTTTATTGTAATGGGCATAGTGGAATTTTTATTTAAAATATTTCTTGTCGGATGCCACTATACACGTGAAAAATATTTAGGAACTGTTGATTTCTTAGTGTGTATCAAATTAAACTAAATTCATCTACTTAAGCAACATTTTATTTATGTTTGCCCTAAAAGATTGTTTTTCTATTAAAAAAACTTCAAAAATGCCTATCTTAACTCATGTCCCCTTCCATCCCAGCTTAAGCTATGGCACCCAACAGTGGGTAAAAGGTTACCCGCTTAGCTGGCCGTATGTTATAATGTGTCATTCTCGCGATAGACTGGACTGCCAATGACGGTGATATTGTGGTGCGATCCCAGTCGGGTGTACTGAAAGTGGTTTTCCCCTCTACCTCCACGAAAACGTGGGTACACTTCCTCTAAATTCAACCTTCCTCATTCCTAACTCTTTAGCGTGATTATTAAATAAGCGTATAACCCTCCACACAAATGCGAGTACACTTCCTTTGAATTCAACCTTCTTCATTCCTATCTCATTAGCTTAATTAGTTGTTTGGCGTACAGCCCTAACGGGTAATAAGGCGCGGTGCTAGAGAAATAGGAGTATATCCCTCCCCCCATAAATACTCTGATATTTTAGTCAAACAGAAATTAAAATTATATAATTTACAACGTAATATTGTGAACATAGGATATATGATTGATTTAATTACAGATGATGTCAGTATTTAGATCACATCTGACATTTTACACTATACTTGCTCTATTCTAATATACTCACGCGTAAATTGGGAGATTCTACATTTATTTATATAAAACCTATGAGGCTAACGATCAATAAAATGTGCAACCCTTTTAATTCTCTGAAGTTTCTTGCTTTATAAGTTGCGTCTCCTTTTGATGGTGTGCAAATAACACAGTGCAAATTTGAACACAAAATACATTGAATCTTTTTAGTGAATACGTATCTAGGGAACATTTTTCAAACTTGCACCCATCATGCATTTAAATGTATCCTTTGGTAAATCCGTGCCTTGTATATTCTTACAACGATATTAGATACATCACCTGAAAATAATGGATAATATATAGACTAGTTCAAATATATATTTTGTTTAAAAAAAACAATATATTATATTTAAAATATTATTTGTCCAAGCATTGTAAAAACAACAAACCATTTGAATAACGGTTATTCTCTATGACTATAATATTACTATACTATTAAAAATAATTTCCCTTTTTTTATGTCTAACTTGATTATCAAGGGCAAAAATATCAACTTCAAATCCAAGGATAAATATTATGAGACATTTCAATTTAAAATCCAAAGATAAATTTCTCCATAGATAAATATTTAGACTGTCCAAACAATAAAAACATGACATGATTCTTAACAATCCATGATGATTTTTTCAATGCTTGTTAACTTTGTATTTAAAAAAATGTGGTTATGCTATCGTAATTTAAAGAATCTTGATAATTCCTAATTAGTCCACATTAGTCATAAATAAAATAGTATGTAATTTATGTGTTTGTGGGTTTGTTTTTAAAAAAATTAAAACTAATTTTGGTTGTGTTTTTGTGTGATATAATGTTCACAGAATACTAATGTAGGCCTACGCTTTATTTAACATACTTTATGCTCCTTGTTATAGATTCCTTGTCCTTAACTATCATTCTACTAACGCTTCTGCTACTGGTTAGCTCTCTACGTTGAAGCAACTCTCCTACTAGAATCGAGTGAAATACACAGTTTTTATTGAATAAAGTGAATAAGGAGATTACATTCCGTCAGAAGATTGGAACACAGAATGTGCCATTTAAGTCCAGTGGGAAACTTACTATCTTGGCGACATCAAATGGGTAGTGGTAATGTTAGGAAGAAAGTTGGAGAAGAACTTGTAAATTAAAAGACAATCAGTTTCTACAGAAATTAACAATAAAATATTGTTTTCAAACAAAAAAATATATATAAGAAGCTGTAATACCTTTCCTTTAGATTAGATACTAATTCGTTATTTTCACCGTAGGAATGTGAACTAAAATATTATGAAGCATAGTGAAATTTATTATTGTTAACATCTTTGTACATAAAATACACATACGTATTCATATATCTACACAAGACTCTTTGATACAGTCATGTCTCACAGAAATGATGTAACATCTCATGAGTAATTAGATATTTTGCTACGAAAAATATTTGATTGGATGAAATGATCTTAACTAGAACTCTACTATAGAGTCAGAGTAAAATAATATTAGTACATTCAAAGATATTAAAATGAAAAGATTTTCAAATAATCTAGTAGATTTTCATACTTTTTACTTCCTCCTCAATTTAATTTAATTTAAATTTTATAAACTTAATAAGTAAGGTATGTTAAAAAATATAACTTAACATCTTCAATGTTAATACAATAAATTGACTGGAACTATTATTTGGTAGGAATTCTTTGCTGTTAAGAAATATAATTCAATTTTATGTAGAAAAATGGCCTCCATGTCGGGGAATCAAACCAGTGACTTTGGTTCATCATGCTACTGATAATACCTCTGTGCTGTTTTCATGGTCCTGAGATATATATAATACCCAGGTCACATGATAGTCCTGGATAGTTCAGTAGTAAAGCATTGATGCTCTAATGTACAAATCCTAAGTTTGATTACCGTGTCCAGGTATCGTTTTTCAGCAAATATTTGAAGGTTGAATGTATCTATTATTTGTAATGTCCATGCATCAAATTAATAATTCATATCTGATGCCACAATCATGATCAACCTAATGTTCAAGTAATGCACTTAGCTTAAAGGTAACGTAACATAAAACCGCTATCAAAATTCTATTTGAGAAATTTTAAAGGTTCGAAAACATATTGTTCACAAACTTTTGCATTTATAGAGGATTAAGCTCTAAGTCTAGTAAAATTCTGGTAGCAAGGACCATAGCTGGTAGCTACAAATGTTAATAGAACTACTTTAACATATGCATACTTCAAGTCATTTGATATTCAGAAATCACTTATGATAAAGAGTATCATTACCTATAATATTAAAAGTACAATAAAAGGCTATCATGTTGATATTTATAACACCGCCACGCCACTAGTCTGACACCTTATATATGTCAGAGACTTTTAAAAGTGGAAATTCACCCGCCGTGTCAGGAGCCGGAATTCACTTATCTGGGGTACAGATACCTCTCTCGAGCTTCTCTAACACATTATGGCTGTGTCCGAATGTAGCCACGCACGTATAGCGCGCACAGTGGACAATTTCGGGACCAATGACCCCATGACCACCATCGATCCTTGTCATCACCGTAGACCTGGGAAACCTCCTCCTCCTCCCTTGGCCAGCTTCCATCAGCGGGAGGAGTCAACTCCTCTTTCCGTGAGTGCTGGACGCTCACGTGTAGGTGTTAACCCCTCGGAGGAGATCTGGCGTCTAGCCTCAGGAATACAATAAAAGGGCTTTCAACCTGAGTTGTCCAGTGGGGATCCATGGAGGTGGCCTGACCAGCTTTCCCAGAAGGTACTAGCTACCGACCACTCAGTGTGTGGCGAGAAGGGAGAGCCCTCTCACCCCCATTCACTCCCACATAGATGACCTCGACAGAGATATAGCCGCCCTTCGGGTAAAAACCCTACAGACGTTGCCTGAGGACCGTCATAAGGAGTAAGTTTGCCAGGATTACCGGACAAGGAACAACCCTCAGAAAAAGGGGGGAAGTCGTTTGTCTCCTCCAAGTTAGGGCAGTCGTCACGAGGGCGGACACATATTAAACCCAATAAGCTTCCAACCCCGACCCAGTGCTACCACCCTATCACTGTTGACAGCAAACAAAATGTATATTTCAAAATATTTTTTTCCAACCAGAATAAATCTACTATACCTACAAGTTCACCAAATAAACTGTAGTACGAAGCCATAGACATTTAATCGAGATAGCTCTATTAAATAACCGAGTTAAAGTTTCTCGCAGATTGATTGGCTGACAGGAACACGTGGTACACTTCACTTAACCTAACGGGAAGTATCTTTCATGGACAGCTCTTATATAAAGTATATCACATTAACGTTACGTGAGGTTCATTGTGATAACTTATATTAAAGAAACAGGATACGTATCTTTACAATATGTCTTCTTTTCATTACTCTAAGTTACGTTATCTCGATAAGATCCATATAGCCTATGTGCCAGACACAAAAAAAAATTGCATTCCGGTATAATTTGAGTGGACCAGGCAAAACTTTTACCACTCATTCAAAGGGTAATTTAGAACACAAAAAACTATGATGGCCATCTGAGAAAGGTAGCAATCAAAAATGGTGGTGGACGTTGATTTTTGAATGCCACTTATCTCGGGTTCAGATTATCTGCTTTGAAAAATTTATTTTTCAAGCCAATGCTTATTTAAATGTATTTTCTTTTGTTCCTAGGTAAAATTGTCGTAGACCAAACGGTTTTTGGGTAAATATTATAAAAAGTAAATTTTGAAGTATATACAAATTATTTATTAGCGTTTAACTGAGAAATGTTCATATTAAAAAAAAGTTTTCAATAACAGTCATAACAAAGAATGTTAGCTTCACTTTTTTTTTTTTAAAAGTCATCCAAATCCAACAATACGTGCATGAGATATAGCCCATTTTATATACGGTGACACATTGTAAATGTATCTCCTCGTATTTAATGCATCGGCATGGGTTTTTGTTTTGATGTATTAAACTTATTTTAGGATTTATTTATGATATATTTCAACATAATTGAGTAATAAACTGAAACTTTCACTTTATTTTAACAAAATATAAACTACTAACAAAACATGATACGATTAATTAAATTTTTTCGTCATGTTACAATATTCCATTAAGCTTCTACTATATATTTTATTTTGACTTTTAAAATTATTTTAAAATCTATTAATTTACACTGGAATCACTGTCTAACACTGTCTAACAATTTGATTGTATCTTATCAAAATGCTGAGCCCAGTCCAAGAACTTATCATCTGATTGTGAAAATTGGACCATCTCGTTAATACCCATATGAAGTTGGTCATTTTTGCTTTGAAAAATGAGTGGGTACACTTTGTAGGAAGATTTGACTCTTTCATTGGAAGAGGGCCTTTCTTTACTCTTGTTGTGTAGAAAGGGAGAGGCTTCTCTATGATATCAACCTTTCTGACCTTTATGTTAGCAATTTCAGTAAATTTCTGTTTGGTTTGCAACAAAGGGTTCTTGGCTGAATTACTATTCCATTCACTCAGTGAGTTGTACCTGCCCCACTAAACGTCTACTCCCTTCTATATATATTGTCAAAAGCAAGTACTGTAGGAACTCGAAAATTAGTATCAGTGGGAAGAGGAAAAGGTATTTATATATGTTTTCTTGCTTCTCAATACACCAAGCTGTGTTAATTTCAAGAAGCTTGGTAACACTTACAACCATGTCCAAGTAGATTTAACATCTTTAACACTTCTATGTTACCAGTAAGAGTCTTAACAGCTAACGGAAGGAGTAAATGCTTAAGAGCTATGAACGTTACATGAGATATTCCGTATAAAATATCTTGTGTGATAGACCATATAAAAACTTCTTGGAGCAATGAGGTAATACCAATTGTTTTGGTCAGAAACTTTTTCAAAATGTTAGGCCCACCTTGATAGTTAATATATTCAATAATTCAAGATTTGGTGGCCATTCTTGCTCATGTGGGATGGAATCTAGTACAGATTTACTGAAAACCTCTGCTACTAATTGGACCTTTTCATCAACATTGAACCCCCGTTGGTAGTTCTCTAGTTTATTTTTCACTTTTATGAGGTCAGTTGTCAGGTTTTGAAAGCTATAGCTTGCTGGAGATATATAGACTTTGTTATCTAAATTAATAAAATGCAAAAGATGACTTAAACGTTGTTTCTAGGTGGTAGCGCAAGTTCTTTTTTTGTAGATTCCGTAAGTTCTTCGAATCCATTTTCAACTAAGTAAGATTTAATTTTACTAAGGAGTTCTCCTTGAGTCACAAACCGTGGGGGTTTCAAGTAAATCTGATCGTATGAAATGGTAAAGGTTGTCATAGGCAGATGCTGCCTCTGCTTCAAAATATGGAACCAGGTTTGTACGAATTTTGTTTGGCTTGTTCCTGGTATAAGCCTTATAACAAGTTTTATAGTAGTGGGATTCAGCTGCTACAATATCTCTCACCGTGAGAGCCAATATTTTGTCGTCCATTAATTGAATGGCTTTACCTCTGAGAGTCCTATCGGCTCTAAGATCTACAGCTTGAATTAAATTTTCCCTACTTTTTGACCCCTTATTGTATTTCCCCACTTTATCACAAAATATGAAAATTGGGTAGTATGTTCGGCTTTCTTCTTTACCACTTTTTCGTCCAGTAAGAGTTTTTTATAACATTCATCAATCTCTGAGTCATTAGAGTCTGGGCATAAAGCAGAGGGATCCCATGAAAGCTTGGCCAGAATTTTCTTATGTGTAAACCCAGATCTACAATCCCTATGGTAATATACAGATGACATTTACTCGCTGTTTAGGGTGGCTTGAAAATTCAATATCGGCTGAAATTTTATAATGTTTGAAGCGTTATATAATGCAGTCCATGACTCTTGTGTTTTTTAAATTGACAAGATCGTCTTTTGATGCACTTGAACCATATATAATGCATTTCAATGGGTATAGTTTGGGTTTTTTGGTAACTTCCGTCATTTTTATCAGTTAATGCACACTGTTAAACACATATGATTAAACAAAGAGCAAATAAAATATTATTAGCCTATAAACAAAATGAGTATCTAACTGATTGCCCCTGCTTGAAACCTTCAGAGGTGTCTTTCTGACGGTAATTAATTAATATCTTGTATTCAAATGATCAGATGTGACTGTTCTTTTTTTAAATTAAAGGGTGCATTATAATCCATGTTTCATCTAATAAAGTGATTTTCTTCAAATGCAGTTGTTATTTCATAAAACACTAATTCAAGAAGTCAGTACGGATTCAATTTTAATTTTATTTAAATTTCAAAGGGAATTATTGGTCTATCGACAATTTTATTAGGTGACCAAAGTAAATAACATTAAAGAACGTTTAATTATTTTATAATTGTTCAAATCGGATAAACTGAACCCGAGATAAGTGGCATTCAAAAATCGACGCCCACCGCCATTTTGAATGGCCGCCGTATTTGATTGCTACATTTCTGAGATAGCCATAATGGTTTTTTGTACTCTACATGAGTCATTGAATGGGCGGTAGAAGTTTCGTCTGGTTCTTCTCAAATTATACTACAAAATTGTGGGGCACATAGACTAATATTTGAGTTAAAGAGCTGTACATTGTTGGGCAATATGATGTTTCATAATTTGACATCAAAGTAAGTTTAGCTAAATCTGAACAATTATAGTGTTTACTTAAATATCCATATTATTTTTGTATATATATAAAGTTTATTTAAAATGTTTTGTTTTGTGAAATGATATAAACTATTTGTGTGAATGTTATTGCGTTCATATATTTATACATATGAGGAATATAAATGTTGTGACAATTTCCCCATCCTTCAAATACCTCCCATTGTTTTTTTTCTAAAGTTGATATAATTATAATATTTAAAGTAAATCACACGTAAACGTTTTGTTTGAAAAATAAACTTAATAGAAAAACCAAAGAGAGAGAGAAAAACCAAATAAAGAAAAACTTTAGTCCATCATAGACAATAAAATTTTTAAATTTAACTTAAATAATATTGATGGAGCTCATACAAAGAAAATAATATTGATGGAACTCATACAACGCTATGATTTTATTTATTTTTATTTGGCTTATAGAAATAATGGTTTGATAAAAACAAAAAAAAGCAAGAAAATTCTATTTTAATTTATTCTGCAAAATGTGATTTATCTTTTAGATAAAATAGGTGTATATTTTCATGAACTATAATTTTGTTAGTGTTGTATCTTGTATAGACAAAGTACAATTAAAATTAAGTTGTTTTTAAATTTGATGGGAACAAGTTATATTTTATCTGTAACATAATGAATTTTTAAATTTTATTGAATGAAAAATGCATTGTCCGATAGTGATATAAGTTCATGAAATAAGTTAATAACTTTAAACAGATATGTGTTTGTTCATTACTAGATAAATGCTTCCACAAAAACCACTAAATGTTGTAATAATATATCAGCTAATATCTGCACTTTATTTATGTCTAATGGGCTAGCACAAGCTCAACATTGATTAAAATAATACTGTAGGCCTACCTGGTTTATATTGAAGTAAAAAAGGAAATTTTTTAGGGACATGATACGTATCAAATATATGTATTTAAATGAACGGGTTTTTCCATAGAAAAATCTTCAAAATATTCTTTGAATGTTAAGTGGTTCAACTATCACTTTTAAATAAACATCATAACATTCCTTTTTATTTGTTATAATATTTTAGTTATGTATTTACATAACGTGTATGATAATTTTAATAATTTGTTTTTATTACCTTTATTAATTTCCATGGAAAACCTACTACGTTTAATCAGCACATATTTTTATTTATGTGTTTTGAAAATTGTATTAGATTAGAAAGATTATTCAAACTAACTTGAATAAAAACATTTAATAAGTGATTATCTTTCTTAAGTGTATTTTTATATTCCTTTACTCAATAAAATATTGTCTGAAAAAGGACATTGATAATGAAACATTTGATAGTTGGATGATAAAACACAACATATAATAGCACCAAATTTAACTTGCTTGATCTAATTTTTCAAGAGACAAATATGACAAATAATAATTTAAACATTTCAAGATTTTACTTTATCAGACTATGAAGACTTTTAAAAAAAACTAACTTGGTTTTCAACTGTATTTATTTTATAGTTACTACCACGAAATTGTTAATATATTCTAATTTTGATGGATTAAATAGCCAAGCTATTATATTTGTTATAACCGCATCTAAATATTTTGTTTAAAAATTACACCTGAATAAGGAATCAAGCCCGGGACCTTAGACTTAGTCCACCTGGATAGCTCAGTGGCAGAGTATTGGTGTACTAAGCCAAAGGTCCTGGATTTGATTCCTGTGTCCAGGTGTCATTTTTAATCCAAACAATACTATTCTAATTTATCTTATAAACTTTGTAAATTTTATTTAACATCGTTTTTATTAATTTATATAATTCATCCCACCTACCTACATCTCTAAATTAAAATGTTTTAGCAGAATTTTACTTGAAATTTGAAATATATACTTTTCTTATTGGAGAATGTGAAACATACAGAGGTGATAACAGTGTTTGTCTTTTAAATTTAAGTCCCAATGTAGGTTGACAAAATTTTAATCGAAATGTATAATATAAATTATGGAAAAGAAGTAGAGTACTGTAATTTAAATACATTGTATAGTACAAGAATATTATTCATTTTGTTGGTAATTTTAAAAACCGAACACTCGAATGATAAATTGTATTAAAAATACTGTTAAAGATCGGCACGAGTTACCTAATCACAAACAAAATTCAAACTTATTATTCTAATTTTTTTTTTAATATTTTAGTCAATTCTCGATGCATTAAAGGAAGAGTAAATTTAATTAGTGTAGCTAGAGGCTTATTATTACTATTCTATCACCAAATCACCAAACATATTCAAAATAATTAGTTTTAAAGACATATTAACATCTCTGGAACCTAAATAATGGGCTGGAGTGAGATCAGAAATCAAAACCAAAGTGCAATGTGATGGGTGCTTATAAGTGTTAAAAGTATGTTCTTTATTCCATTGACTAGATGAAAAGCAAAACACAAAAATTAATACATGATGGCCACGTTAAATGTTTTTACCCATTAAATAGGAAAAAGGATAAAAGAAACACAAAAATATTGCGATTGATTATTTATTGTGTTAAGAACATTTATTATAAAATATATTTAATTATGTTATATTTTACATCTACATAAATAAATATCATAGTTTCAAATATTGTATAAAATAAAAGCATAATTTCTAACATAGTATATTTATTTTATTGTGATAAAAATTGAGACTTAGTTATATTTATCATATTTTAATGTATTTTACTAATTACAATGATTCATTTTGTTTTAAGAATGCTAGTAAAATTCCAGTGAGAACTTATGAATCTGTCATTTTCTGAATGTACAATTTTATATTACGTTCTTCATTTTTCCATTTCGCTTTTTTTTTTACTGTAAACTTTTTTTTGTATAGCAACCATTATGTTTCTAAGAAAGTTGTTTTAATATGTGAGTTAATAGTTTGTAATTTTTTTAGTTGGTATTGTGTTTTGAATAAATGGATGAATAAATGTGACCAAGATAAATATAAAAAAAAGCTGTAATATTGAGTTGTGATTCACTAGAACACATTATTGTTAATTTCATTTCATGTCAATTCCATTTTATTGGCTTTTTTCCTTGGTTCATTTAAACTTTTATTTTATTTAAGGTATTTAAAGTGCATTTTCTGAACCGAGTGGTTCTATCAAAATATAACTAACATAAATCTATAACTTACACAACACCCAGCCGTTAATTCATCGGTTTTAAAGGGGAACTCCAGATTCATTATTGATAATTTTTTCCTGCCATGCCAGTAAACAAACCAGAGACCCTTATCTCATTATACAGACACACTACTGACTAAGCTAAGGTGTTTTGACACTATAGTTATTAATAACTTAATATATGGAGTGACGAGGATAATTATAGAGGGGCCGCACCCACATTATCGGCAAGGAATAATATGAAAGCCACTCCTTAAGGCGATCGCCTCAGTCAACGAGAAAGTATCAATCGCTGTCGGGCCACACGGCTTAAATACAATGGTCTTTGTCAATTTCTGGTAACACTTCTCCTTTCTGTCTAATATCTCCCTTTCATCCTTCACCTACAACCATCATTTTTAATTTCAATAAGAAAGAGTAAAGAGAGAATTACGAAATTTCTTATCTCAAGGTAAAGAGAAATCTCGCTGCTAGTTCTCAAATATCTTAAAATTTTCAGTTGTGGACATATAAAAAAATCTTCGTATTTGTTAGAAAAAGGTCTAAATCCCTTTTATATCAATCCTATATCCATAGCTTCACAAATATGCTTTTAAAAAAAGTCGTTAAAAATGAGCTAATGTCACTTGTTCACATATTTTTTTATATTAAGGCCCTTGTCCCTGTCGAGTTCAAGTCTAAAACCTATTTTGTGGGATTGTGGGCGGGAGGGTGAAAGGCGTGACGTGGCTTAGCAACTGACCTAAGTATCCTTCCGCGCCAACAAGAACAGATGGATCACGGAAACTGTAGATGGCGCTAGCTACTGAACAGCTCTTGCGGAAAATTCATACGTTTGGAAATATCAGTTTTCTTGAGAATTAGTGAAATTTTTATGTTAATATTTTCAACACCTCTTCTAAAATAATGTTTATTAATTGTTACATTTTCTTATTTTTTGTAATGAAGCCGACAATTTTTTATTGCAGTTTTCTATTTTCCGGGTGTACTGAGGATGACTTGTCCTAAATTGTTCTCCACTCTCCCTCCATGCAAATGCCTTTACATTTCCTCTGATTTATAACTTACTTATCCTTAGCCCGTTAGTGTGAATATTTGGATAGCTAAGATAGATAAGTCCCCTACTAAAACGGGATCCATACACAAACATGTCTTATTTAATATACATGAATATATTACAAAAATATTTTAATTTAATCACTAGTGAATCTCAACTTATGATATCAAAAAGTGATTGGCAATATGTATTTAAAAAACTTTGTATAGATATGAACATAAAATATATGTAAATAAAATTAGATATGATGGCATGTGAATGAATAAATAAATAAAACATCATTTTTTATTAAAACACGAAATATTTGTTTTTATTTCAAAATATCTTGGAACATAAATAAATAATTTAATGTAGTTAAAAACAATTATAATACATTATACAAATTGAACAAGAAATGTGGTAAAAACACAATTTGGTTTGCTATAATTGTTTATAAAATGAAGATAAAACAATACAATTTTGGTAAAATGTATTTTTTAGAAAGTTATTAAACTTATGGTTTATTTAGCAACATATACAATTGATTAACTAAATAATTATTTTTTAAGGTATATAAGAAATAATTAAATGATAATTACAAAAATGTGGTTGTTTATATTTATAATTGAGTTAATTTTAGTTTTTAAACCTTCAAGAACAGAACCTTATGTTTCATATTTGGACTTAACACATGGCTGGTCATCTTGGAAATACGTGTGAATTATTGTTTCTATAGGAAACAAAGAAAACAAACAAAATTAAGTTTTTAAACCTTCTAGAAACAAAACTACAATTCCAATTCTGGGTTTTAAAAATACTTGGTCAATTTCAAAAATTATCTCACACATTCAGCCTATGCTAGAAGAAAGTTTAAAAAATTCATCTCCTCCAAAAATTGTCAAATAATATTACATTTATTTAAAATGTACATTTTAATAAATTAAACTAGAAATAAAGAGATGCTATGATTGAGTCTTAAATTATCATAATATTTTAATGAATTATTGTAATACATGATAGAGCGTTTGAGTCAAACAGTTCAAGACATTGTGTGTCGGTTGCAGCCGGCTATTATCGTATGAAAGCTGAAGACCAATAACATTTATGAATATTGAATGCCTCTAGATTAAATTTGTAATTATTTTGGTTATTAAGGGCTCGGATATGAATATTGTAAGTTCTAAATTTATACACTACTATTTGATTCATCAACAAGCAGGTATGTTAAATTGTTTAAAATAGTTAGTTTTATCTCGTAAACTAGAACTATTTTGACGAAATGTTTCTATTTACGAATGAGCTTATTACAATTTTTAGAGTTATATAAAGGGCTGAGTAAAGCTTATCAAAACAAATATTCGTAGGAAATTTGTATTCAATTAGTAAAATTTTAATTTAAAATGTTTGAAAAAATTTAGTTTATCAACATCAGTATCTTTGGGTCGTAGCTACTTAGTACTAACCTGGTGTGAAATAGGATGCGTTACGAAGGATTCTGAACTATCCATGTGTTAATAACACTTAGCTTATGTTAAGAGCCTTAAAAACCAAAATTTACTTAACGGCTACTAGCTAGAGAGATTTTATTGCGCCTTAATTTTGATATTTCTTAGATTGTAAATAAGGCAGTATTAATTTTTTTTAATGTGTAAAGTTTCACGAGAATGGTAGCCTAGCCTAGACCACCAACCTTACTACTCACCCCCAACTCACCACCTGGTTTTTATCATCATAAAGTGCCAGTGGCGTGTCATAGAGAGTTGCCAGTGTAGGCAGAACTTGTTAAAACCGTACCTACCTATGACAAGTCATCACCATCTCAATCCTCATGGGAGATGGAGTTCCAATCCCGGTAGGGTGTACTCAGGATAGTTTTCCCTAAAGGTTTTTTGCTCACATCTCTTCGTGCAAATGTGCGTACATTTCCTCTAAATATTATCTTCCTCATTCATATCCCACTATCGTAATTAATGTATGCTTATAACCCGAATGGTTACTAAGACAAGGTGGGGGAAAAAATGCATGTTCAGTTTCAACTTAATTTTATTACACTAACAACACTCCACAACACGTCACTGGATAGTATCTAACTGTAGTAAGAGCTCTTGCCTTTAAATGTCTTATCAAACAAATGACTTGCCTGTAGTCCTGAGGTGTTGAGGGCTTTGGTCGCGTGGCTCGGCCACGAATAGATGGCAGGCAAGGCGTTGTGGTAGTTGTAGTCGTATTGTTTGTCAAGGATGTACGCCATCTTATCCTCCGGCTCGGGGTAGGTATTGGCCCGACCTAAGAGAGAAGTATTTAAAGGTTTACGAGCTAGTCTTGAATATAAGATTATCTTTCATTGTAATAAACAAAACAAATAAACTTGAATTAGGAAAATTACAAGATTGTAATCAAGTTAACCTTATTTTTAGCATACATTAAATGGATGGGTCGTTTTACAATGAATAGGATGTTAGACAAGGTTGTGTTATGTCTCCATGGTGAAAATGGAAGGATGAATGGTGAAATAGACAGATGGGTGAATGCATCTTGGAAAATATTTAGATGTATGTGGACTATTGCAAAGAATGAATTAGTATAGAAAGAGACAAAGGTGTCAGTATATAAAAGTGTGTTTATGCCAACATTGTTTTATAGATGTGAAGCTTGAGTTTGTCAGGAGAAGCACAAGAGTAATATGAATGAAGTTGGAATAATGTATCTAAGAAATGTATATAGATAAACTCGAATGGACAGAGTCAGTAATGAATGGGTGATGAAAAGTGCGGTTTTAAATGGAATCCAAGAGGTAAATGGGAAATAATCAGCTTACGTTGTTTGGGGCATGTGAGAGGATGATTGTGGATCGGGTGACAAAGCAAATATATGAAGGTAGAGTGTGTGTGGATCAAAAGGAAGGTGTAGGCAATGTAAGACGTGGCTAAATGTTGTATATGAATGTGTAAAAAAGAGAAACATAATAGTTTTAAGAATAAAAGAGCATGCATGACTCAGTGTATGGAAGATGTTGAAGCCAAGGGAGTATGCAAGGATAGGGAGGTGTGAATCCAGTTAATGAGGATGGTTTAAGTACGAAGTTGTTGTTTTTTGAATTAAATGCACAGGTTCTTGCCTATCCTATAAGGGAACGGCGTAATATTTATATTTGATATATATTGACCTCAGTGGTCTAGGGGTAAATTGCTCGCCTCAAAACCCTATATTTGTGGGTTAACAGCCAAATGAGTCCAACGGAGTTTTCTTGAGCGATAAAAATCCATAACACAACTTCCCTCAAAGGGGAAGTAAAGTCGTCGGTCTCACGTCGGTTGTGGTATGTAAAGAATCCTGGATCGTGAAAATAGCTTTTCCTGCAAAATTGTTAGGCCCTTACGTGCTCGCTCATAGAAATCCAGTGATGAAGGCAACGGGGAACCACCACACTTTCTTAACTCCCCTAGTACATGGGCCTTACACCAGATAGAGCAGGCAGCACTAACCAGCTGTAAGGCTGAGTACATGCCCAGTGCTGAATGGATATGAAATCACATCAAACTAATCTTCATATTATTAATTTAAGAAGAAATTAAATATTCTATGAAAACACATAATTATTGGCAACACTCAAAGAATTATTTTGTATGTTTTAAACACTAAACCTAATAATTTCAAGAAATTCAACCAGAGGGATAACTTTACATAAAAGCTGAAAACAAGGCTAATTTCATTAAAATCTTGTAATATTTCAAATTCAAATTTGTTTTTTTCATTTTGTATAACCATTTGTAAAGCACATACACATATATACACCTATGTACAACCCTATATATTAATATTATAAATTTAGTATCATTTCCAATTGATTAATTGGTGAACTTTGGTTTATTTTGGTTTGTGTGTGAATTATTAATTTATTTTGTGTGTGTTTATTTAATGTACGTAAGAAAGTTAAGGGTTTTTTTTTTCTCAGCGTTATCTTAGCCCAGAGGTTCCGTGATGAAGAGTGAACGCGCGAGCCGCAGTCAAATATTGCAACTTTTTTTTTAACCTCCACAACTTCAAGAATGGCGTCCAATATCGAAGAAAAGTCATAAATTATGTATTTATTTCTTCGACACACACACATATTGGAAAAGACATCGCTTATCTAACTTATTATTTTATTCTCAATATGCTGGTTATTTGAATAATATACACTGTTTATTTTTATTATTTAATTTTATGTTATTCGTCCCTTTTACAATTTCCTTTTAAAGTGTCATATCATTCCTTAACAATTTGCTTTTTCTCCCTTTTGTATTATTTTTGGTTTCTTCTTTAAGGGAGTTTCATTGCGCGTTCCACACTCCTTCCTGATGAGTTCCTATAGAATGAAACCCAGGTCGGGGGGATCCGGTAGTACCGATTGATTTTCTTCAAGAGGCATCCATTATCTCTTTGTCCAGTTGAAGCAATGTAAAGTGTGAACAGTTATCTTCCTTTTATTGTAAAGGTCATATTGTTTTCATTCTCTTTTATATGTTTCTAAACCCCTTTCCTATACCTTCTTCCAAATATAACAAAATGTGCCTCAAAAATAGAAAAAAGATTTTCCTTAAAAAGCCAAAACAAAATAGGGGGTCCTTTTAAGTTGCGGGGTTAAGGGGTCCCTTCCAAAGATTTATTTTTTCAAGCAGAATCAATTTGTAGGTGGTTTTATAGTTTATTTGTTTTATTCACCTTGTTTTACCATCCGTTTGGGCTGTCAGCATAGTTAAACTAATGATATAGAGAGTTTAAAGGTACAATTTAAAGGAAATGTACAAATATTTGCATAGAGGAATAGTGGTAAACGATTTAAGGGTAAAACCTTTGTTCATCCTTATCGGGATTAAAATCTCTATCTCCATTCACCGTTAGAAGAAGGGGTTTTTAAAGAATGTGATTACTTTAATTTGGTCAAAAAACTTTACGAATAGGGCTTTAATTTTATTTTCACATTTCTTAAATGTTAAAAAATATTCTTATTACATTTTAAAATCAAATAAACTCTTTATTACATGTCCAACCCTCAATGTCAGTGTCTTCAAACAATAGCTTGTTTAACTGGGATGGGAACAACAAGCAGAAATATGGGACAAGATTTCATACAAGACAAGCTGCAATACGGGACAAGTTGCAAAACGAGACAGCAAGCCGTAAAACGTAACAAAAAGCTATAATACAGGACAGCAAGCCTCAAAACTGTAGGCCTACAGCAAACTTAAAAACGAGACAACAAACTGCAATACGGAACAATCTGCAGTAAGGAGCAAAAAGCTGCAAAACGAGATAATCCCACAAAATATGGAATGGTTGACAACCTTATCACCTGAGTTAACATACTTGCTACCAAATCCTAACTTATATACAGGAAGCCGGGATTTGAATTCACCCACCACCCACTTGTGTGGGTAATAATGAAAAATATTAGGGTTGCAAAACCCATTATAAAGTTATCTTACTATCCCTACCTTTGTCGTAAGCGTACTGGCTGATGGCTGTGGCAATGGCCAAGGAAACTTGACGAGAATTTTCCAGAGGAGGATATATTCTACCTTGCTTCAAGTCCTCCTCTGTCACCATGTCAGCAATAGTCTGGAACAGAAAGAACATATAGTATCGTATAACTGTAAAGTGCACCCTTCAACATCCATCAGTGTGATTTAAAACTATATAAATACATACACATCCAAGTTTAATATTTTACTGTTTATTTTAGTAATCAGTTTAGAGTAGACCAGCCTTGATAATTCCCACACCCACGTCAGTATTCGCTGCTTGCGGTAAGGATGCTGTTCCGATCGGCGTTGGCACATTTTAGCCAGTAAACCACAAGTACATCCGTTGCTCAGTCTTACCCTGAGCAATGTTTCTACAAACCAGTATCCCTAATATAGAGGTTGCCTTGCCGGCCAGTAAACCACAAGTACAACCGTTGCTCAGTCTTACCCTGAGCAATTTTTCTACAAACCAGTATCCCTACTATAGAGGCTGCCTTGCCGGCCAATAGTGTATTCCGTTGCCAGTGTCACTCACTACCGCTAGGAGGTAAGGCGGTGTACCGGCACACCAAGATAAATATAAATATATATATATAATTGTGAATGGATTTATTTGTTTAATGTATACAAGTATTTTAATGAATATTTTAGCACCAAGGTTATTAAAGTCTTCATTTCAAAGGGTTTGAATTGGGAGGTTAACTTAATTGAAGAGCGATAAAGCATTTAGTGAAAAACACCTCATTACAACTGGCTGTGATTCTAACCCGTACATTTCCATAATTATCAAACTAGACAAGACAAGACCGATGCCTTTGTTTACGTGACAACTGTTGTGGGCTACTAGATAAAGAGAAGACCCGCCTTTCATATGAAACCGTTTCAATTGCGCATTCACAGTTAGGATAAATAAACTCCCTCTATCTACTATGCTGCATATTTCATGTTTTCATAGATTTTATATATACCTGCGCTGCGATGATAAATATGTCATCAGCCACGTGGTGCATCCTGGTGCAGAGGACCCCAAGGGTGACCCCTGGAGACACGTAGGCGTGGCTCATCAGGGTGAACCCAGTTGAGCGTTGGGCGTCACCCTCGTCGAGATTCTTGGTCACATCTGGGGCTCCGCTGCCAAAAAGACAGCAGCCCTGTAGGTCAGGGAAAGTCTTTTGTTTACGAATAGCATTAAAACATGGTTGCTACCGTCCAAATTTCGTAGGAAGAATCTTCCATTAAGGGGGTACAGGGGAAAAGGGGTAAAGTTCAATTTTAACTCAAATTGAGCTAGTTATTTATTTATTAACACCGCATCTTACTAACCGTTCGGGTTGTTAGCTTATATACTAATTACGATCATGGTTTCAGGGATTAGTAAAGTAATATTTATGGGAATTGTACCCGTATTTGTGTGGAGGGAGAATGGAAAACCACTTTGGGAAAACCATCCTCCTCATTACACCCGACCAGGATTCGAACCTAGATCTCCCTGTTATCGGCAGTCTAGTCTACCATGAGAGTAGCGCCTTAGACCATGCGGCCACCGAAGCGGTTAAATTGAGTTAGTGCTTCCATCTGTTAGACAATCATGAAACCTTTCTAATACACTTTAGATTATGATTAAAAGAAGTTTCGGTCATGTTTAAATTTATTTTTTAAAACATATTTACTGGGGGTTATACATGCGTACATATATATGCATACCTATATGTTCATATATATATATAAGCCTACACGTAAATGCGTATTGTACATACATGCAAACATGAATATATATTTATGATTATATATATACATATATATACATACAAAAATGTATCTGTATAGATCTACATACCACATCCAACTGCCAATTTACTACTTGTAGAGAAAATTAATCCTCTTCTATTTTTTAGCAAATTTTTCAGTGTCTTGATTATTGAAATCTTTGTTTCAATTAGGCCTACTTGAATTTTTACAATTAGAACTGGTCTTCACTCTGCGTATTTCAGAGAAATATATTTTATTCTTTTGGAGTTGAGAAACCTTTATATATGTCCAACGTCACTTTTACTGCTCAGCGAGAGTTTTACTGTGCTACAACCCTTTTACCTTTTCAACGACACTTTTACTGTTGAACGATACTTTTACTGTTCACCAACACTTTCACTGTTCAAAGAAAATTTTTACTTTTCAACGACACTTTCATAGTTCAACGATATTTTTACTAATAAACGACATTTTCACTGTTCAAAGACACTTTTACTGATAGAGACATTTTTTAACTTTTCAACGACACTTTCACTGTTCAACAACACTTTGAGCTCTGTGTTTGTCCTACCTCTATTTTATCAAAACATTTTTTGTTGATTTTTTGTATATTTATTACAAGGACTGTTTACAATTTAACCTGAGGATGTCGGGATGTTAAGGTTGATAAAGATCAACTGCATAACCATTTGTGTGATGACATGCAAGGTAGAAATCACAATAAAAATGTAATGGTAGAAAACCACCCCCAGATCACCATGCCAGGATTCGAACCAAGGGAAACCTCAAGCTCCTGGGCTCAGTGTAAGGAATGCGAACCAATAAACCAAGTGGTGACCTGGCGGTCTAGGGGTAAGGTGTCGGACTTCTATGTTGGGGGATCCAGGGTTCAATCCTTGGTCCCGGCACAGATTTATCTGATTGCCAAATCCTTCCTTCACCTCTGACAAGACGTGTATTAATCAGAACTTGTGAATGTGAGGAATGCCAGACCTCCACCGTGGTTCGGATCCCACGTTAAACTGTAGGTCCTCCATTTCATCTCACAATCACCCTACCATTACACATTAGCGTAAGTGCGAACAACCCGAACGGGTAGTAAGACTCGGTGCTAATAATAATAATAATAAAACACTAAACCAAACCTGTAGGTTTATAAAATATCTGTAAATATAATTTCCAGCCAGAAAACGTGATGGAAGCTGACATATCTATTTTAATAGTATGACAGTACAGTACAGTAAAAACAAAGAGAGTTTAAGATCTTAATCAAAGAGAGTTGGGGACTTAAAAGCGTATATTATACTCATACTAACGTGGAGAAAGGGTGGGTTGATTATTGATGGTAAAAACCACCCTTAGGGTACCCCGATGGGATACATACTCTGACCTTCCCATCAAGGGTGACATTGTGCCATGCGAATTTAATTTCATAGACTAGTCGGCCAACGCTGTGAGTTGCTTTCCTGCCCCCATTTGAGGATTTCCGTGATGTTTGGTTTGAATACAGGTCGGGGTCTCGATATGTTTGAGGTAAGATACAAGTGGTGAGTTAGAAAAGAGGGAGAGGGGTGGAACGAAGGGCTATGTCTGATGGGGTTCAAACCCCTTGAAGGGGGTTGAGGAAGCGGAAATTAAATTAACTGACTTTGGGACCCACATCGGTAGGCAAGCAGACTGAAGGTCAGGGCTTATCTTGTCTGAATATCCTGTGATGAGGATATCAGAGTTCGAATACCGGCTGCTTGTATTGAGTATGGTTTTACGTCCCAAATGTTTTCCCACTTTCCCTCCACGAACGTTCCTATATACTTACTTTAAATTACACCTTCCTCATTCTACCTCATTAGCGTAATTCATTTTACTATTATCTGGGGTATTTAACGTGAACTTTCCGAACCGACTGATCATATCAGCACACGACTTATAAACTAACTTAAATCTAGAACAGACAACCTCCTGCCCCCAAATGTTAATTCATCACTTTGAAAGGGGAAACACACATTTCACCCATGATAAATTTCAGGCCAAGCCAGGAATCGAATCAGGGACCCTTAGCTCAATAGGTAGACAAGCTACCGACTGAGCTAAGGTGTTGAATTGTTAGCGTAAGTAATTAAAACGCGTAGAGCAAGTAGGTACGTGGATGAACTGACGTTGGTATGCCGCAAGGCTTTGTCCGCGTCGCATTCCGCGCACTCTGACGGAGTGCTGAGGGCGAACACCAGAGGCCTCTGGTGGAAAGATGCCATGGCTCTCAGGATTGAGGGGGTGAATGCTCCACCCACGTTGGAGCAGCCTGTCAGGGTAGACATATAAAGTCATTATATCATTGGAATATATCATTGGAATGTTGGTAGGTGACAACTCACAAAAGACATGTATCCATTCGCGCAAACAAAATGATCCGCAAGACCATATATTGATTTGTTGTCAATTTTGACAATCAAAACTTTCACAACCAATAATTTTTTTAATTGCGTTTTTTCTTGTAACGGTTTTTATACTATTAAAACACGTGAACTTGGCCCCACCCACTGATTTTGGCTTGTAACTCCCACGAAAATGTAGTATTAACGAAAATTATACCTGTTCAATGACCAGCACTAACGTAGCACTAATGATTGCGTTGGATGTTGTCATTAGTGCTGCACTGGAAGATGGTAGGTGGGGCCAGGTTGACACTAACTTGACCTCGCCCACTGATTTTGGCTTGTAACTCCCACAAAAATGTAGCACTAACGAAAAAATTGTGTTTATTGAGTAACACTAAGGTAGCACCAACAGCGGAGGCAAGCTTATGGAGATTGTTGCCGTCATTGGCAAACCAATCTAGACTAGACTGACGACTTTTGTCCACGTGACAATCTGTGTGGGCTTAGTATTGTTATATATATTTGATCAGGCTGCTTTAAATAACCAATTGACTATAATTGTAAATGTAATTTTGTAGAGCCTATAGAAGGAAATATATTGTGTTCCATAACGAACCAATAAGAACAGACGGCTTGATCTCGTGTACAAGGTCTTCCAGCGAATCCACGGAGGAGTGGTCCTTCGCGTAAAGGGATTTGTATTCTGAAACTGGACAACATAATAAAATATTTAAACATGATTGCTACTTTATCTGCAATTACACTAGAGTTTAATTCAAGATATATTTATATAATATGTACTATCCGGTCAGATACTGTGCGAGAGAGCGTAGCGTTTCCGGCAATACAAACACCTTTACACGCATTTCTAATATGAGTATTTATATTTAAGGGATCCGTTCCGTTAAGACACGTTGTGGATCATACATGTACCGTCTGACATTGTCAGCTACGATACGCGTATGTGCATGTCAGATCTTGTCTGAAACGGTACGCACGCATAGTATATATATATATATATATATATATTATCTTAAGTCAGTACTTAGCTTAGCTTATAATGATTACGTTCTGTTCTTTAAATGGTTGTCGCCGCGATGAATCACAAGAAGTTTATTGAAAGTTCTAATCGATTCAATTTTATTACTAAAAAGACAAACGCTACAGCGACAAAGATCAAATTAAAATTACCAGGAAAGAGAGAGGGAAAATGATAAAGAACACAGGTACTGTATGTTTATATAATTGTTTAATTTTCTCACAATTGTTATACGCCCATGGACTTTTTATACAAGTACAATTTATTAAATATCTAATTTATTAGAGAAAAAATGAATCATCTCTTAAACAATCCAGGTACAATCCAGGTAGGGTCAGAAGCAACGGAACCTTATTTGCGTAGAGGAGTTAGGAAGAGGGAGTTAATAACCAAAAAAGGGTTTTGAGGGACTTCCCCTTAATCTAGGGCTACGAAATTCCAGGGGCTCTATTCCTGGTAAACATTTGTCAATCGGATACCGCTATTTGAGAGGTCATCGCCTGGAATATTTTTGCTAACAATGCTTCTTTAGAATCTATTGAAAGGGATTGGTCTTACCTCAGATATTCTTAAATATAGATGCCCCTAGAAGATACTTAGAACGGTCTTCACCTGATATATTTTTAATTCGATAACTTTAGAAGCTATTAGAAATTTTTTAACATATTATGTCTTAAAATATAAGAAGACAATGAAATAAATCTAGAAAAGAAGGGGGAAAATTTGTTCCATGGGAAAAAAAAAACTATTTTAATGGGACAGTACCCCTATCTTTTTTCCACAACATATTACATTATTTAAGAAGTGCTCAATATCTTGCATGAGAGTGCCGGTAGTTGTAATACTATTTTTAACGTAATCAAGTTGGATCATAACAGACAATTTTTCAGAGGGAGGGCTTCATATTCGAAAGTTAATTGCTACACTTACAAAAGTACGCCACTTATCTCTATCTTGAGCTAGTTCTATCCAGTCTACCTTGAGCTAGTTGTATCCATTCCACCTCATTACACCCTGTCCCTTTCAGGTCCATTCTAATGTTATCCTCCCCTCTGCGTCAAGATTTTCCCAATGGTCTCTTCCCATCGAGTCTACCAGTCAATAACTTAACAAGGTTCTAGATTCTTCCATTTGAGCTGGATATCCTCCCCACCATAATTGTGAGATTTGAATATCCTAACAATATCTTGTGATAAGTATATTGTATGTAACTCATCACTATGTAAAATTCTCCACTATATATTATTTTCATCCCTTTAAATACAATTATTTTACAAAGAACTTTGTTTTTGAACATCTTAAATGCATTCTCATGGTACACATTCCTAGAAAACTTAACTAAGTAAAGGTTATAATTATTTTTTTTAACTAAAAAAATTGACTATTATTGAATTTGCTGAAATTGTTTTATTTTGATGAGTTTGACTGGCCATATTAATCTTTGGCACATTATCACGTGATTGGATACTGTGTGTCCAATAATAAGGATTATGAGGGCAATAAAGATAAGGAGTATGTAGATGAGTCTTTTTCAATGTTCAGTTTCATCAGGAGCTGAACGGCTACGACATGGAGCGACCAAAAGAACGGTGAGTGGTTCTGACATTAAACTCATAAGCTCCAGGACTAGGTATGGGGCATAGGTACGTTCCCCCCCCCCCCTTCCCCACCCTACGCTATCTTACAAGGTTAGGCAGGTAGTGCAGGGTGTATTATTATTACAAATCTCACTACCAGTAACGTTTAATAAGCTTGATTATACTCATTTATTCTTGGCTTAGGACTTATTTTCAAACATATTATGCCAACTAGCCCCTAATATATTGTTTTGACATTTTTTAGTTATTTAGGAGAAATAAAACTAGGGGTTGCCTATTAATAAGCAAACCTTTAATTAAAACAGGTTCCAATGTTTTGATCAATCAAATTACCATGCTATACTTGAACAATCATTTAAAAAATAACACACTTGAGTAATAAAATGTTCTGAGGCAACATACTCGTAATATGATGAACTGTATATGACTGGAAGATCAGGGCTATAATCCCAGTTGGGTTTACTGTATGTGATCTTTCTTAAATAGTTTTCCACTCTCCCTCCACAAAAAATGTGCGTACACTTCCTCAAAATCCAATCTTCCTCGTCCCTAACACATTAGTGTAATTAGTACATATGGGTAAAACCCGTACGGCTAGTAAGACGTGGTGCTAAACAAATGTGTGTGTGAAGATAAAGGGTTGAAATAGTGATTACATGTATAGTTGTGTCTACAAAATGTGGTATTTTCTCAAGATAAAACTGAGACTTTTTCTTTACTTTGCTTTCATTTTTCTCCAACATCAACAAGAATTTTACTCTATTTTTCTATTTTATCGCGTTTTATAATCAATAAGAAATAACTTCTATGTACTCGTAAGTGTTTTTACTCAACCTAACTTAACCTGGGCATTACATCTTCCAGCATCAGTCATACCTTGCCGGCACCTATGTGTATGATATCTGCATTAATGTATCAACACCTATGTTATTTGAAGCATTTAATATAGCACACATTCAGGGAATATTTTGTGTGGTTTTTATGAGCTTGACCAAACAAATCATGTTACAGTTAGTGTAGAGTTGCCAGATTTATGCTAGGGCAAACCAGGACCAAAAACAATATTTAAGTATCACAATTTTTGTTTCATTTTTATGACACATTAAATAAATGCCTTTTACATACTATTACAAAAAAGAAAACAGCAGCATTAATGAATTAATTTAAAACTAAAGGTAAGCAAAAGTTAAAAGTGTACGCATATTTGCGATAAGATTTTGCTTCCTTCATTTTGTACTGTCTTTTAGGCATGTTTAGACTTTTAACACTGTAAATTAAATTTAATATATAAATAAATTTCAGAATCACGAAACAAACATATCCCTGCATTTACACTTACACTCTCACAATGACGTAATGAAGTAAAATTCAAAAAGAATGTAATCACAAAACTTATGGAATAGACGGGACTTCCGAATTATGTTATACTTAGGCATACGAACCTGACAAAAATAACGTTAATAGGACTCCTACATTACCGATTGCGGGGTAAAAGATAACAAAACAAAGAAAATGTTTTAAACCGGGACAATCTTGTGTCCCGAAGTGGTCTTTCGGGACATCAGGACTATCAAATAAAAAATGGGACGTCTGGCAACCCTAAGCTAGGATAGTAGTAGTCTGGTTAGACAGAAAGCAATAGGCCTATTTTGCTAATGACCGCAGCACAATTTATAAACGCTACACCAGCGCCAGTGGTTGTCACCAAGTAAATGTTTTACAATAAGTGAGTTTTCGAGATTGCATTGATCACATATTGGTATCGCAAGTTATCGATCAAGCGCTTTTGACCAAGCGGATGGACGAAAACTACTTTGGAGTAAAGTTTTGAAAACAAATATGGCGATTGAGCTATAATTAGTATGTGAGCTGTTAGAATAATTTCTCACCTCGGTAACCAAAGTTTGTGGGCTCAAGCCTACCCAAGGTCAACGGATTTTCTTCTATAGATAAAAATCCGTGGCACAACTTCCTTCGGAGGGTAAGTAAAGTCATCGGTCTCATGTCAATTATGACATGTAAAAGAACAATGTAAGGTATGTGGAAATACATTCACTGGCAAGATTGTTAGGCCCTTTCATGTACGCTCATAGAAATTCAGTGTGTAAAGCAACGGGGAAGTACCACACTTTCCAAACTCCTTTAATACATACGGATAGCACTAACCAACCTATAAGGGCTGAGTCCCTAAGCCCAGCGCCGAATGGAGGAAACCACATAAAGACAACCTTCGGGTTGTTGACTAATAGCTGTGCGCAGGCTAGTAATGACAAACTTTTTTTCGAGAGACTGCAACACTTTCGTTTTGCTCCGAATCGGAACGGCCCGGTTAAAGAGTGAAGGATATAGAAGTAGACACTATCTCGCTCACACTTGACTTGAACTGACTACATCGCTATCTTCAAGATGTGACTTTGTATAGAAACTGAAAGTTGGTGGGGGAGGGGTGGGGTAGATTAGTTGAAGGGAAGGTAAACAGGAGATTTTTGCAGAATGGTTTAGAGCAGCGGTTCTCAAACTTTTTTTTAGATTGTACCCCTTGACCATGACTAAAAGTTTAATGTACCCCCAAGATAAAAAAAAATTCAAATGACAAGCTTTATGACCACATGATAAAATGATATATTTAATCTATTGGGTAAAAATATCCGTAGTCAAAATATTTTTCTAATGTGACAAATCTATTTAGAAAGAATCCTACTGTTATATAGCCTTAACATTATATCTTATTGAAAATCGTTATGATAAATTTTAAAAAAACAAACATTAATTTACTGTAAAAAGTCTGTATAAAGTCATTTTCTTCACAATTTCTTTCAAAAATAAAGGAAAAAAGTAAACCCGAAAACAATATTTTCAAATCAAAATTTTTAATTGTAATTCTAGAGCTGATATATTATGAAGCCCAAGGTTTTTCGATGAGAGGGGTGTGAATGCATGTCTTGGCACACCTTTTTGATGTCTGGTTGTCCAGTTGAAACTTTCAAGCGAAGGTCCGGCTCCAAATTTAGTTTATTGTGGTACTTATTTTTAGGTACATACACCATGGGTGAAAAACCACTCACAGATATATGTTGTTGAGAAAGGCATCATAACTTGCTAATGTAGAAGATAACAAATAGAGGATTAAAAATTCTCAGAAATCAGTCTCCAGCCGAGAGCAAATACAGGAAAAAGAGAGGTGAGAATAAACTAATAACGGTAACTGCCAACAATTAGAGTTTTCCATTGATTCTTTGTTATTTTGCCAAATTTCCCTTGAAAGCTGTTCGCGTACCCCCTGAAAGGTGCCAGCGTACCCCAGTTTGAGAACCGCTGGTTCAGAGGTCAATTCATTAGCAAGAAAGACGATTCTCATGGTAATGCCAAAACAGGGCAACCCAGAGAAATATAAAACTCTTGATGCCACTGGACTGTTTATAAACATGATTTTATATTTTTCTATTGAAATATGTAGAGTAACAAAGCCAATTTTTTTTTATGAACATTTATTTTATGTGGATACTATGCACGATGCAATAAGTTTAATGCATTTGCTATTTTTGGAAAGTTTAAGAATCTTACATAACATATATAAACTTATGTTTTCATTAAAAAAGCTTACTGACAACTATAAGTAAGTATTTTTCCACGAGTACATAGGCCTAGATCAAGTCATATCCTATTTCTTTTATTCACGACTAAACCTTTTTAAGTACCTTTCAACAATAATAATAATAATAATAAATATGAATACACAATATGAGTTTTAACAATTTCACAAAATAGTTTGACTAGAATCAGGGGTAATGGCATTTATAAAATTTTACTTTATTTAGTTCATATCCAGCGGAAAATTATATAATTTTATTCACTTCTGGAGTTATTTTGGTAATATGAGTTGGCAGCACTCGTAGCATGGTATGAGCATCTATTTTTATTTTCTCCTAGCAGTATAGCAATAAACGCTACTTAATGTCATATTTTTATAACCAGTAATTTAATGTCCATCACTTGGCTATTTAAAATCGTTAGTATCCATTAACAACAAGATGCTGCTCATTAAAATTTATCATAAAGAGTCATGCTGTTTTAAAATTGTTGGATAGTTTTCAGCTCATTGATTTAAACCGAACTACTTACTGTAGTTTGTACAAGCAAACGTTATCAAACTTGAGTTTGGTATCGTCTCGGTCATAAACACTCGTAACAACGCGCGATACCAGGAGAGCAGAAACTCTTCAGAGGTAAAAAGCAATACTAATTAAGGTGGGAGTGAAGATAACGCGAGTTAAGGGCAGTATTTTAGCAGTTTTTATAAGCAAAATATGTTGTTGTCTAAAATAAATTAAATATTATTCTAGTAGAAACATAGAGTTTAATTTTCTTCAAATGGTGATATCAACAGTTTTTTAGTTTCTGTCTTAAGCATAGCGAAATTAGAATGAAGACAAATCAAATGTTCTCATTAAATTCCAGAACACCCTTTTTTCTTTTAAGGTCACCTAATACTCCCCTTAGTTCGCGTTCCCTTAACTGTTACGATTAATTTTAAATATTATTATTATTAGTATTAGTATTATTAGTATTATTATTTATTATTATTAATTATTATTAATATTATTATTATCATTATCATTATCATCATCATC
>CABFWB010004512.1:0-33688 GCA_902151455.1 Timema bartmani
CATTATTCCGTTCAGAAATCTTACGAGTTTATAGAAAGAGAGAGAAAGTCTGTGCGGTGCGCCGTACCATTTATTTAGTATTATTTTGATCTCTGTTCAAACGGTTATAGTCTTAAACTTAAAAAAACAACTATATCTTATCATCAATCTCAATAAAGTTTGTTTTCAAGCAACATAAATTTTAATGAAATGATTGAATATAGCATTGATTTAATGATTCAATTATTTCATTCAGTCATGTGAGATTAATAGAAATTAAAATAAATGGTGTGGAACTCTGCACGTACTTTCTCGCTCTATTCTTTAAAAATGGAGATATTTATCTAAAATTCGTAATATATGTGAAACAAATTAATATACACTAGCAAACCCAAACATAAATTGCACTATACTTATGTAAAAAAAATATTTAGTCGCGGTTTTAAATTTTATAATTTTATTTTTAAAGAATTAATGTCCAAATTTGTATGTTTGTACCGATAAAAAAAGATCAATATTGGGTCCACAAGGGTCAACACTTCGTATTAAAATTTCTACTTTTGGATAGAGTTTTCGTCATTTTATTAGGTGTTGCACATCTTAATGTCATCGCATTGCTGTTAAATTACTCATTTATAATAATTTTGACCAATAAAAAATGTAAATATTGATTGTTGATTCTAAAATGGAGATATGTAATTGATGTACAAACATTTCTCCTATGAGGTTTAAGGAAAAATAGCATAAACTTTTTGAGAGACTTACTTATATTAAATTAATTTATGACATTGGGGAATTATTGCTTTAAAACCTAAGTAATATCTCTCTACACCTAAAGATCACAAAATTGTGTTAATATATTTGCCAATATCTCGGAAACTGTTGGTTTTATAAAAATATATTTCATATAAAAATTTTTATTTTTAATAGTACTACAATTTTTCAACGACAAAATATTTAGTATTTCAAATAGTTGCGGAGATACGGAAATTTCAGCTTTTGTAAAGTACCCTAAACATCATTTTAATGAGAATATGAAAATAGCCAGTTTATTTATAATCTTAATCAACCCCTAGATACGAATTTTAATCAAAATCGTTATAGCCAATTTTGAGAAAATCTATTTTTTATATTTTCTCCCTTTTTTAAACTACTCTTAATTTTTAAGTTTAAACAGACACATAAACAGACGGCATTGCAAAGACCAATTTTTAGGGCTCGGGGGTCATGAGACGTCGACATCCATCAATATTTCGGGTTAAATTGTTTTTACGGTCTAAAATTATTTACCTTTACTGTTTGAAAAGTTAAAATATATATATTTGCTAATAGCTTGAACATTATTGGTTCTATAAAAATAAGTTTCTTATAAAATATTTATATTATAAATAGATCTATATATTTGCAATGATAAGTAATTTCATATCTAAAATTGTTTCGGAGATATGAAAAAAAAAATTACGTATCAGACCAGATTAATCAAAATCTCGAGTTCGATTTTTTTGACCATCACAATACTGTCTCCACCTGTAAGATAGCAAGAAAGTAAAAAAACAAAAAACACGAGACCTTCAATAAAGATGGTAAAAATCGAACGTAGAATTTGTCGGCGTGGTAATGATTTACCTCGATATTGACTTCTTAATACTTTTAGTCGGTTTTTATAATGAACTATATTCTTTTGATTAATAACAGTTTTTTATAATTTTTTTTAAATAAACGAAAAGTTTTTATTAATTTAGAGCTTTACATAGTTTTAAATTAAACTACCTAGTAAATCATAAATCAATTATTAAATCCATGTCATAATATTAATTCGTGCTTCAATAAAGGGGTGTATAAGAGTTAATTGCTTTTGTTCCTTAAAGAGAAACTTTAAAACGTTTCTGCAAACATATTTATTTTAATGAAATGATCTTGGATAGCTTATCCTAAAAAGTGTAAGAAGCCTTGAAACATCCCAGGGGATCTTAATTAGTATATTCTGTGATTGGTGATTGGTGGTTGGTGGTGGGTGGAGGTATGAATGTGAATTCTGGTGGGATCAGCATGGTCACAGGGATGAGTGTGAAAAGTTATCCTTTCTTTGCCCCTATACATCGGAAATCAAAATTGTTACGTTATTTTTCTCGGGATCTCTTTTCATGCCTGCACCTTGTTCGCCATGGGATTATTGATAGTTATGAAACCCTATGCATGACTTCTTTGGTGCTGACTGACAGTTCACAGCTGATAGCTGACAGCTCTGAAAAGTTAACCAGACCAAATTATTAATCCCTACGTTGAACCATATGATCTACAAAAAACATGTGTTTAACAGCTGTAACTTCTGACACTCAACATTTAGGTATATACCTAAATGTTGAGTGTCAGAAGTCAGCTGTGAGTTGTCAGTCAGCACCAAAGAGGTCGTGGAGCTACTGTACGTGATACACACGTGATCATCAGGTATATTTTATAATAGAAACACGCTGTTCCCCCAGTGAATTTTCTTTGCAAGTGGCTGTAAACTAATGCAACTCCAGCGTTGTTTTGAACGTAACAACTTAAAGTTACTTGTATGGTATTGTATATAACGCACCGACTTTAAAGTTGCTCCGCCATTTTGAATTTTTTTCAGGGGTTAACATTTTTTTAAAAACTTTTTGGAATTTTCCGCCGTTACAGGCTATAAGCTATAAGTTTGCCAAATTTCAAGTTTCTAGCTCATCTGGAAGTGGGTAAACATTAATTTCAGTGAGTGAGTCAGCCATAATAATTACCATTATAATAGTATAATATAGGTCTATAAATTATGTTTGATTTCTTCAAATGGAATGACACTCGATTATTCAGAAACTATCACAGTTGGAATAAAAGTTTTTTTTTTAAATACGTGGCAGTTTAAAGTTTGAAATTTGGATGTTTGCGTGCCGTGGACCTTAGCTACAACGGGGTTGCATGTCAAGTGAAGTTGGAAGAGCATTTTTCCTCGTCTATATTCAGACAAGAAAGAGGGCTTATAGAATATTCCAATTTCATGAGACTTCAACATATTTCATCATATTCTAGAAACGAAATAAATAGATAAAATAACCGCGCTATAAGAGTTATCCGGGAGTGACTTTGTTCACATAAAACTTGGAAGAGGGTGGAAACCATTTAACAAAGCAAATATTAGTAAGACGGTGACACAGAGCCTTGCTAACACATTAAATATAAAATGTTTACCCAGGTTTATTATAACAAATGTTTTTAGCACATAAAGATCCATCAAGTTTAATATCATAAACTTGTCCATTGTCCATTGGAATATATTTAGAGTGAGAACTTTTTATTTGGAATATTACGAAAGGGAAAATCTTAATAAATTCGATTGGGAGATGATTTTGCTTGAGAAGAGTTGTGAGAGGTAGGCAATAATCAAGGTGAAGGGGGGAGGGAAAAATGATTCTATTGCTAAAGTGTAGCCTTTGTTGAGGGGAATATTACGTAGTTTTTAAACCCTCACCTTGTTCACCCCATTTCTTCGAGACTGGCATGTCTGTACTTAATCTGGGACTTATATCGAATCTGATAGTCAGTAATGGAGAGCTAATAATTAAAGGTATGCAACCCGCAAAGGCGCTTCCATAATTGAAACAATTTTCCCAAAATTAGTTATCAGGGGGGAGAGGGCGGGCAGAGATAGAGTAGACCAAGAGTGTGCTACATTTGATGAGCAACTAGTGGACCATTAATATTTTACTGGACAATTTTAACAATTGTATAATTATAAGCTATAAATAGTGATTCAATAATTTAAAATCACTACAGTTTAAAAGTTATACTGGGTCAAATTTGATATTTTATTCTTTTTCGTCCTATGGTTAAGGTAAATTAATAAATGTACAGGGCTGAAATTTAAGACAACCATACGTTTATATGAGGTTACACAATACAATATTTATAATATTATTAATATTACTATTCTGAATATTATTATTAGTATTATTATCTATAGTTATAATATTATTAATATACCATTATTATTGATGTTATTAATAATAATACTACTATCAATATTACTAGTTATATTTATAATATTATTTATTTATATTATAATTGAAATTATTATTATTTCACTTAAATATTTATATTATTATTATTAATATTATTACTAATAAGGTACGTCTGAATTGTCTTTTTTTTCATAGCAGAAATCGTACTTTATAGTATAATTCTAACAGCGAAAAAGACCTTTCATAGCACCGTTCCTACCATGTACAGTACAGGGGAGACA
The DNA here is from genome assembly GCA_902151455.1 of Timema bartmani. NCBI lineage: Eukaryota > Metazoa > Arthropoda > Insecta > Phasmatodea > Timematidae > Timema > Timema bartmani. Next base: position 4,241 of record CABFWB010004512.1, read on the forward strand.
AATTTTAATCAAAATTGGTAAAGAATATTTCGAAAAACTCAATTTTTCTCTTTTCACCTCAAGTTAAATATCCTTAATTTTATGGTTGGGTGAATAATTTTATTAAAATCCTCTTGTAAACCTTAAGTAAACTATAGTTAGCAAGTTTGAGCCTCGTCGGTAAAATGTTTTAGGCTCTAGGCCGAGAAACAGACAGACAGACAAACAATATTGCAAAAATAACTTTTTTGGGCTTACGGGGTCTCAAAACTTTAAAAGCTATTAAATTTTTTCTTATTTAACTTTACGATCACAAGTCTTATTATCTTCTAGGGGTGACAAGAAAGTAAAAAGCGCGTTTATAAGATTAAAATTATCACGTTTTAAGTGTAAGGTAGTTTTTTTTAGAATTATGGCTATCACTCCTGGTTCGGCAAACCGCTAGTTGGTCCTCATTACAGTGTTTCAGGTATCATCGGGTCACTCCTAGTTGTTCCGGGACACAACGTTGCCATCGTCACCCGTGTCACGCCAACAGGGGTGGCTACCCCCTCCTCCCCATTCCACCCATGAGTCCGCACGCCACGAATCACTTAACACACTCAGCCCCTTCTGCCCCCTTTAAACAGCCTCGAAACCAAACCAGCATGATCAGATCTTGCAACGGCTGCAACCTTCATGAATTCATGCTTTGTCGTGTAAAGCCCCTACTACATACTCCGTAACCGTAGGTCCGTGGTCCGTTAGAAATTGTATTCACGTCTACACAATCCGTATCGTTGCTCACATGACCGTACCAACCAAGAAGATAGAAACTTCTTCCAATAAAACTCTCCGAAAGAAAATCGTTTGCAGCGAGGAGCAAACGCCACGCAGTCATTTGATCAATAAAATAAACTAGAACAACTTTTTTTTTAGACAACTTCCAGTATATACCATAGCAATATATAATGTGGCATCACTTTCTTACGGACTACGGACTACGAACCACGAACATACGGATACTGTTTCTGTAGATGGGACTTATCGCGTTGCCTTCATGGAAATAACACCCACTTGGATGATATTCAAGTAAAATAGTGACCTCACAATAAACATTTCCCAACATTAAACAAAACACAATGTATGGTCCGACGTATTAACTCAGTCAGTAAATCGTCTGCATACTGAGCTAAGGGTATCTGAGTATCTGGTAGTGATGTGAAAATGTTTCATAAATCATATTGGGGTATTCTTTTTAACAGTAGGGAATGGTAGGGGATATTAATGTGTTTTCCGTTCTAAAAATAATTTAATTTATAAGGTATGTGCCGATGTAATGAAATGGGTTAGAAAGTGCATGTATGTGCCTTTAAAAATATATAAAAAAAACTTTGTATCATTCCCTTTACATGGTAAACTAATAGCTCTTAAATCTGTATAATATTTCAAGCAGTCTATCTTGTTTTTCTAACAACTCTTCCATTTACTTAATAATATAAATATAAAGTATTGTAATCGTGAAAATCTTGGTCGTCGAGATTATATGGAATCCTTACTTTTATGTGTGTCTGAACCAAAAAGAAGTGAATTTTAAAATTCTGTCTGCTACCATGTATGTTTGTCTGTCTCTGGCCCGATATTCTATCGGTCATCTATCGACTCGCCACAGCTATATTGCTAACATCCCACTATTTATATGTCAACTAGTCTCATTGCCAGTCATATAATATTCTACTCGCCACATGTCTATTGTTTACATCCTACTGTTTATATATCAACTCACCATATGTAATTACTAGTCAGATACTCATCGACTCGCCACACGCCTCCCGTACGCCACGGTCATTACATCGATGTGCGTCGTATTATCTTAAAGATCTACAAGATTATTGTGGTAAGAACTAATACAACATTACCTAACATCCAATATCCACCAATTATTCGTGTTTTCAGACCATGTCTTCGACAAATATGTTGGCAAGGAGAGGCGTTTTAGATCTGAAATATGTGCCAGTAGCAAAAAATAAACTCGTTGTACGAGAACTAAAATAAATATATATATATATATATATATATATATATAATGTTTTCATTTGTATTACTGCAAAACACTAGTTTTCTCTAAAACTAGAGTGTGGAAAGTTGATGGATCTCTAATATAGTCGCGTGTGGAGAGTCAATGATTGCCGATTCTATCCCAGATCACCCCTCCCACAGAAAGCCAGGCTAAATGAGACTGATGCTTTGTCCGTGTGTAAACCGATGCGGAATTATATCAAAAGGTTTGGTGGGAAGATCATAATTTCAAAAATATTAATTTTTTTCACAGTTGAAATTTTGATACAAGGCTTTTGCTAAAATTCCCCTTCTCTTTGATGCTAAATAATTGAATATGGGCTTGGTTGCACACCAATTTGAAAGCTACCATACCTTCGTAACAAGACCTGTAACAACGCAAGACCGTTAGTTACAAATAGTTTTGTAACTCATCCGGTGAGGAACATGGGCAAGCAAGACCTTAGCGCATTTAACAGGGCTCAAACTTCAGACCCTTACAAACGTAATTACAATAGGTCTTGTTTTGAAAGTAATTGTGAACCTATCGACTCTGAAGCACAAAAGGTCCTCCACTCTTGGCTTTTCAATGGTGGCATAGGAGGTGTTTTTAAAAATGAGGGGTTGGGAAAGTAGTAAGGGAGAGTAGGTTTTGAGCTGTAAATGGAATGGCCTCCCATAGTTTCACTTTGAAGCGGCTAATAGAATTTCTCTGCTCTAACCTTCTCTACCTCTCATTGTAACCGTAAAGCTCTTTATTCTAAAAACGTACATATTGCATCTGCTTCCCTTATCCATAGAGCACTAACCCCTTAATCATGTGTGGAGAGGTCACTCACTTGTAAATTGATGGTCTGTCCATTTTTTTTGAAGTACGTTGTTTCCTGCAATGTAATAGCTTTTAAGGGCTTTATGCGGAATTAAGCTATAATTCACCAGAATTGTTGTGCTAAAATTTAGGCAATGACGGCTAACTGCAATTTTATTTGTTTCTTTCTAAACTCCGTTAAAATTGATTATACTGATTTTAAAAATCAATACTTATATCTTTTTATACTCTATATCCAGCTTAATAAGAACATAACTATTTAAAATACAACTGTTGGTTTTGCGAAACATTTACCAAACTGTTATTTAATTGCGTTTTTGCTCTTTTGCGTTCGCGTCACCACAACGGGCTCACCTATCTTTGTATCTCAACAGAACATAACCCATCGAGTGAGAGAAATGGTAGTAGGTTTTAAACTAAATAGAAACATATATATAGAAAATAAGAGTTTATTTGATCTTTACAGGCCAGATATAATTAATCTTGTATTAATTTTTTGTTTTGCATTATTTCCTATTGACAAATAATGTTTATAAAATACAATTTAATTTAATGGTATTAAAAACCGTGATAGATATAAAATTATAATGATTTCAGAACAAACAAGCATGTTAAATATACGAATTTAAATGTTAGTATTCTAACATTATAGATTACCATAACTTAAAGAAATAGCTACAAATATACTATTTATTTGTACATGTAGAATAATATTACTTTCCCTTGAAGTAAAACATACATTTAATCTACTAGTAGTTGTGGAAAGAAATGATCTTTATGTTTTTTAGCATGCGTAGATATCATACACCTTTGTCTACATACGCTAGTGATCAGTTGAATTCGCCATCTTTAAAAATAAAACCGAAAGTATTAGAAACCTGTGTGTGCTTCTCTTAAAAGAGAACCAATATAATGTTTCATCAATAATCAACCCGGTATAAACTGTTCTCAATAGTCGACGTGAACAAAATATATCTTATTTATCGTAATTTAGCTTATATATATATATATATATATATATGATGACCGGAGTTTTAGAATTTAATTCTACGTGAGCTAATACCAAAATATGCTACTACTAAATATTTTTCATCAACAGTATCTCAGTTATAAAATAATGGCTGTATAGTTATAATTTTATAAAATAGTTGATGGAAAGAAGGCTTACGGGCAAATTTGTTTATTCATACAACCTATTTGTTTGCAATGTCTTAATAAGTTACAGTTCATTTTATGCTTATATTTTACTTTCTCTTAAATAAAGCATTGTAACCGTGAAAATTTTCTACTCCCAGAATATATTGAATATATACGTATTATGTGCTTTCCAACCCAAAACGTTTGGCCTTATTATATATTTTGTCTTTTCCCATGTCTGTCTGTCTATCTTTGAGGCCAAAGCCAAGATGGTCTAGTAGATTTTGTTCAAACTTTATATTTAAATGTTATTGTATCATAAATTAGGAAATTTTTGATACTAACTCTTTAATTGAGGCTAGTTTACAAATAACTTATTTATATTTAAAAATTCGAGATTTGGAACAAAAATTGTAATAACAATTTGGCTTAAAATATATATTTGTAGCATGTTTTACATGACATATGAACCTCTATTCTTGTTTATCGGGATAAAATATATTTGAGAGTGGTTTATTAATCAATCATTTTTGAAAAATTGAAATTTATATAAAAGTGCTTTATATTTTTTTTTATAAAAATGGATGTTGTAGGGATGTTTGAAATGAAAAATATAAGACAAATATATTTTTTACTTAGAATTCTTTTTGATTAAGTTTAGTTTCCTTAATACTAATTTTTGAAAATTTGAAATTTTTTAAAAATGTATCCAAAGATTTTGCTTATAATTGGTATTTTTAGAATATTTATTGTTAACTTTTCTCAAATAAATTAATCTAAGGGTAGTTTACTACTTATGAAAGAGATTTGAAACATTTAATTTTTGAAAAAATGACCGTTGTGATTTAGCTCAAATTGAGTACCTGGAATTGATTTTACATTATATATATATATTTAAATTTTTAAATAATTTTAAGTTAGACTAGTTCATTCATAGCTCAATTTTAACAAATTTTTTTCAATGTTTGGAACAATTTTGTTTAACTTTTTATATATTAAGTGTTTTTTATTATTTAAAGGATCATTTGTTTGTTTTTTCCGTGGGAAGATTAGTGAGAACCTATTTTTGAAAAAAATAAATTCAAGCACTAATAGAATATATGACAAAATTTGTACATACAATAATATTACCTCTTCACTTCTAACTATTGTTTTATATTACTCTTACTCGTGATGACACTAGACGCTAAGCCTAGGATTTCGAAAACTAACACTCAGAATGCGAGTACAAAAACGTCAACAGCTATCATATTTTAACAGCTTCAAGAGCCTTATCACGTGACACGTCTAAAAATAGTAAACTGGTGACGCTTAAAAGCTAACACTTTTTTTCTGCATGGGCATTCTTCTGGAACACATTTATCATCCTATTGTCATTTCTCGACATAGCTTGGTCTTTCGACGTATATATAGCATAATAACGATTTTATGTCCATCTAAATCACAACGCTTTTGCTTAACGTGTTGCCTTTATAGCAATATTACATTAGTTTCAGAGAGATTTTTTTTTTTACAAAATCAACTATATTTTACAATTTGGCTAAACCCTTGCCTCCATATAAAAGCTTGCCCACCAATGGCTGGTTTCAAATTATAATATTATATTTCATAATTGTATGTATATATATGGATAGTAAAAAGCTAGAATTGGTAATCAATAGGCTATTTTTAAGTAGTGGGGATTAATACTTTTTGTACAATATACAATTCTATTTTATTATGATAGTGAGAGACATAACGTTAATTCTACCATCGAGAATTTGCGGCTAAATTTTATAATATAAAGTTGTTACATCAAATAAATGGTAAGGTGCACCGCACAGATTTTATCTCTCTTTAATCTTAAAATATGGACATTTACCAAAAACTTGCAAAATGTGTGAAATCAAATAATATATATTGTTGCAGTAGCACTCCACCAAATAGTATAAATATAATAATTTTCAATGGTACAGATGCATTGTGAAAATAGGAGCATCTCTGTCTTCCAAAAGCATAACAATCAATCATATATTTCTAATTACCCCATAGACAATATATGTTTCTTATAGCTTAGAAGCTATTAAGATATTGAAAGTATTTATTAGCTTTGGAAGCTTCAATAATTGTATGAATATAAATACAATTTTAGAAGCTATTAGTTTTATACAAATATATTTTGGGCTAAAATAGTAGTGATAAGTAATTTCTTATCTCAAACAGTTGCGGATATTTGATCAAAACTGGAAATTTACGCTTCTCTAAAGTTCCCTTAGAGACATTTTCATGGGAAAACAAGAATTACCATTTTGTCTTTAATGTTAAACAATACCTGGATACAAAATTTAATAAAAATCGTTATAGTGTATTTTTAGAAAATCTATTTGATTTTTGTTTTTTTCCTTTCAGTAAACTACTTTTGATTTTAGGGTTAGATATCCAATTTTAAAATACCCTTGGGTGGACCTTATAAAAACCCTACGTACAAAGTCTTAACCTGATCAGTAAAATGGTTTTGACTCAAGTCCGGGATATAGAAATGCAGAGAGAGAAATAGACGGCATCGCGTAAACCACTCTTCGTATACAGAGGTTCATGAAACGTGGACACTTATCAAAACATTTAGTTCAATTTTTCTGGCAATCACAATACTTCACACTTCAAGGGGTTGAGAGAAATTAAAAATGACTAACAAGCTATCTTTTACTGTAGGACGAACAAAAGTAATTTTTATATTTCTCTCGAATGCCATTTTATCACCGTGAAAGAGTAAACTCCAAGTTCAGCAACAATACAAATCCTTATCCATATTACACAAGGTGACCACACATAGGCAAATACGCGTGTACACAATACTAGACAAATATACATAATAATAAATGTTTTTAATACATAAAAAATGGGGTGTGGCTGTGTCATGGACACGGCCGTGTGTTGTACGTGAATACGTTTATGTAACGGGTTATATTTTTAAAATGAAATATTTTTATTTATGTATTTAGGATAAAAGCAAGGAAACAAATAATTATTGTGTTACAAGATTCGAAACTACAACGCCAAACTGTATTTTTGATAATATTTTTTTATTCTAACATCTTATTATATTCACTTTCACTACTTTAAACTAATGTTTTATATACAATCGATAGATTTTTACGACAGCTGACGATTAAAACCTAAACGAAAATCGTAGCTTTTCCGAGTCAAAAGTTATACTAATTTCAAATCTCGATACGCAGCAAGATAACCTCAAAATGGCGGCGCTTCCCCCTCCACCGCACGCGATGCGTCACTGTTCTCGCTTATCGAAATGAATTCTTTGATCCTTTAGCTATCCAGTGGTATAATTTAATTTTGGATGTAGAGGAAAGATTCGAAACTACTCGTACAACACCAAACTGTATCCCCCGATTTTGTTATCATTAGGTTTTTTGGATTGCCTCCGTATGGTAGCAAATTTAAAGACGTATTCACGTCAAAAAAATGCAAATGCTGTTAGGACAATAAATGGCATTACATCATGTGTTCAATGTGTGGTCCGGCTTTGGTTAGGGTGCTTTTTTTATAGCCTTTGCCTTTGTATCCAGACTTTATGTATAGCTTGTAGAGTGGAAAACCTGGTCCCATTAGTTCAATAGACAGACACACTACAAACTTATATGTTTAGCTAATTCAACTAGACAAAAATAGATTAAATAGCAAAGCTATTATTTTATTAATTACGGCCATAGCCGTATCTGATAACACGTGATCTTAATTGATCATACATTTGTAGCCGACGATTTCTTCACGTCAATCATAGACTCTGTCTTAAAATATGAGTGAAGAATGACCCTGGGCACGGGACTATTCCTGGATAGCTCAGTGGTTAGAGCATTGACGTACTAAGCCAAAGTTCCTGGGTTCGTTTCCCAAGTCCAGGTGTCATTTTTCAATTTAAAGAATATACAAAAATATTATCAGTACCGTTCGGGTTATACGCATTTACGCTAAAGTGTGATGGTAGGATGACTGTGAGATGAAAATGAAGGACTTACAGATTAACGTGGGATCCGAAACACGGTGGAGGCCTAGCACTCTACACATTCACAAGTTGTGATTAATACAGTCTTGTCAAAGGTGAACGAAGGGTTTGGCAATCAGATAAATCTGTGTCGGAACCGAGGATTGAACCGCGGACCCCCAGCGCAGAAGTGTGACACCTTACCCATAGACCGCAAGGTCACCTAAACAGATAGTCCAAAATAGTTAAATAATCTGAGGAAAAGTGAATGGAGAAATATTGCACCCAATGCAACTAAATTATCCCGAATAGAAGATGATTGAACGATATCGCTCCCCTATTTTCCCCCTATTTTCCCCCCTATTTAATTTATCAGGCCTATATATAAACTTCAAACTCCTCACTTCACTATTGAGTGGAGTATCACTCCATCAGAATGCCATCCAAAAAGTAATGTTTGTTTAAGTACACTTGGACCAACTCACCCATCGTTGCGATTCACTGTCGAATTGGGGCTTCTACCATTAATTAACTGCTGCAATAAGATTGTTTGGAGAGCGTTTATGTGGTTTTGTGAAATTATTGAATTACGATAATATTTCTCTCAATATCAATAAAAATAATAAAGGGATTTGAAGTAAATCTACTACTTTAATATGTAATGCTGTACCCACATTATTGGGCCAGCAGTCTAAACAATCAAGCACCTAAATTATGGTTTGTTGAGTTACAAGATAAGTTTGGATTTAAATCCCAACTGGGCGTACTGAAAAGGTTTTTTTTTAATCAACATTTCACCACTCTCCCTCTAGTCTATGCTAATGCAAACTCTACATTACTAATTTTTACCCCAATAGAATAATTAAATTGTGTAAAGCATGGTTTGAATTCGTGGTTAAAATAAACAAACCTTCACACTAAAATTTGCACATACACTTTCTACAATGTTTCATTCCAACTTTATTTTCCCTACTGGATAATTTGTAAAGTTTTGACCAAAGACGGTATTTTCTTATTGTTTCAGTGATGATGTCAGAGAGCCAGGCAGTAGCGGGAGGGGTGGCCAAACTTCCGTGTGATATTGTTCCACCCCTGAACGCAGACAGAGTTTATTTGGTTATCTGGTACAAGGAAGGGGCTATATCACCCATATACACGTAAGTGTATATAGATTATTAATATATTTACTAAACTTTATCGCTATAATTTTAATGATTGTGATATGAAAAGGTCGTTAAATTCTAATTAAATTAAAGCCATATTTAAATATTTAGAATAGGTATATTAGAATAAGAAAAGCACTGAGCGAAAGATAAAATAAATTGTTCAAAAGTGTTGTTGGGCTTCAAGAATTCTCTAACCATTATATTAATATTCCATTTTAAGAAAAAAATATCTAAAAACTCTTTGCTACTTTGAGAGTATTAAAGCATTTTTTTTTTGGCGAGGGTGGAAAACCATTTGAAATCTCGAGATTAAACAAACTGTTTCTTCTAAAATAAACAAAATTGGGGACTTCTCTTAATATTTTCTTCGTTTAGCTAGCAACATAACAGATTTTTAAACAAAAATATTTTTTCGGGTGTAATATTTGTGAAATGAATGGTAAAGATAAAACAAATAAATAACATTCGAAGATGGTGAAAAATCACTGAAATACGTCGACATCGTAGAAGAAAAGTAGTATATAAAATAAGGAGAAGGGAATTAAAAAGAAGATACAACCTTACTATTAATTATTATTTATCCTTACCAAATAAACATGAACATTAATAAAAAATTAAATAAAGAAGATAGTATTATACATATAAAATAACATATTAAAGAATGTCCCTATTAATGTTTATGTTATAACACATATTACACAAATGGTTTCCCTACAAAGATAGTCATATTACATAAAATATGTAATTTTACTTATTAAGGGTCCTAATTATTTTAAGTGATATAATTTACAAAGCTAAAACCAAACTTTGAATCAAAACGGTCTTTTATTTTGTTTTAATTGTAAAAAATGGTGGAATTTTGAACAGTGAAACCACTCTATCATGTTTTCAACTAAATAAAAAACAAATAGTAAACTATTTCATTGATCCCAATCTTGATGTTATCGTTAGACTAGTTCTAAAAACCACCCTTCGATACAATTCATGGATTCGTGTAGCCTAAAATCCCAGTAAATTGGCAAATAAATGTAGTCTTAGGCTGGACACACATAAGTTAGTCTAAAAAGTCTGAAGCAAAAAAAAAAAAGTTCGCGACTTAACACATTTTCTCCAATCTACATTCTTAAGAACTCTTATGTATACTAACCAGTCAAAAATCAAAAAACATTTTAAAACAAATATATATTTTAGTCCTCTTCGGCACCAAATTACGATTCCTATTAATTGTGTCAAAACATTTGTTTCTGCGCATGCGCCATCCCTACCTCCTTTTTCTCCTTTGTTACACTGATCGTTAGTATTCACATCGCATTCTCAAGTGATTTGCTATTTATTGATTTAATATTTCTCTTCTATATGAAATTGATTACCTGATGGTTTATTGTAATTATTTAAACTATACCACCTATACATAGTCCTGTAAGAAACACTCACATATAGGCCTGGATATAATAGATCAATTTTGCGATGAAATAGAGAAATAAATGGAGTGGACGAATGAATTCAAAACAAAAACTGTTTGCAAGGCCAACGCTTTGGAATAAACCACATCCTTATCTGAAATCAGGAACAGTTTTAAACCGAAAATAACTGTCCTTAAGAACAAAAATGTTGTTTCTTCATAACGTTTTGACTAACCAGTGTATTAGAATAATAAAATAACTCATATACATGTCTCCAAACTCCCGTGAAAATCTAGAAGCCAAATCTCCCCGTATTTCTAGTGTATTGGCCAGGTTTCAAGGCGTACGTGAATCAACTCAGCTCAATGGCTTGAATACTGGATGAGGCCAAAATCCCATACGAACGTATTGATCCCGTCACAGAACGTATCTTTTCCCGCCAAAACATTTTCTAGTTCTTGACTTTCTTCCTTTGTTTTTCATATGACTACTCTTTAGAAGGTGAGCTACCTTTTTATGTTGAATTTTATTAAAATAAATAATGGTACAAGGAGTTTTTAAAAATGGCACTCCATTAGCATAAAATAAAACTGTTTATAAAATGACGTTCAAATACATCATGACAGATTTTTTCAAATAACAATATATTAACAAGGCCATATGATTTCTGAGAAATTCAATTCTCGTTACCTATGTATTTAATACAAAAGTATATATTCTTGTCAGACCCAATATCGACGAATTTTATAGTATTAAATTGACAAAATGAGGAATTTAATAGAAATTTTTGATTTGAATATGTGCAACCGATATTAAATATACAAAAATTTTTACCGAAATTCTAAAATGTCAGTCCTTCATCTCCCTACCCTCCAGATCCTACACCCAAACCGCTGGGGCTATGAGGCCCATCTTCGGGTAGGCGCTAACCCTTGAGTCCTTATTCGTAAAAATTCCCCTCCCCCGACCACCTCCCAGATGTATATCTGGAAACGCTAGTTCTATGAGGCCTATTTTCAAGTGGGAGTTAGGCCTACCCCTTGAGTCCTTGTATGGAAAAATACCCCCAATCCCCTCTAGTCCTCCATATACCCAAATGCATCTTTGGAACATATTTTTAAAACTAAACTTTACTTTTAATTGTATTTTCTTTAGCTTATACAAAGTTTTTATCAAAGAGAAATTGTTATTCTATTTTCACCTAAATATTCCACAATTTGCGCATGGGTTTGATATTTCTCTTTAAACTCAAGAAATGTGTTTGAATATTAACTTTTTTTCCTTCATTGCGTTTCAATACTCATTCGAATAATATATATTAATAAAGCTAATGGGGTTAGGGATGGCGACTATATCATTTGGATGATATATGTCCATATTTTCTTGAAGGAAGAGCGGGAAATATTTGAGGAAAAAACCTATCCTGTACAACAAACATGATTTAAACACCGAGCTCTACACCATGGCAAACAAAACATGATATCCATACCAATCCCCAATAACGTGGGTGAATAGATTTTTACTTTTGAATAATGATGTTAAATATAACCACGAATATTAAATTTCAAGTTTTTATTTATTTTATAGATCTCAACATAGTTTAAGAAAATATTCAAAGCTCAATCACTGGTGATAAGGTCTACCCCCTTTAAGCACTTATTTTTAAAATTTAACTTTAATGAGATGTATTTAACTTTTGATATAATAATCCAAAAAACGGTGGGCAAATTTCATGTATTCACACCAAAATTTAGTTATTAATAAGCTAGAAAGAAACTATATTTAAGAAAGTCAAATATAATGAACCTGGCCTATCTTTTAAACCCTGACCTCCTTGATTGAAATAATCAAGCTAACGCCACTTTAATGATAAGAGTGTAGTTACTAATCCCAAAATGTAATACTATTAAAATACTTTTTTATACAGTTAAGACTTTTTAACGTTTATTATACGTCTAGAATAATTTTTTTTTAATATCTGCTTGGAAATTATTAAAAGTGCTCCGGTAAGTACATAACAAATAAAATAACGTCATCTAAGAGAAATTATCTAAAAATACTCAAACTAATTCAAATCAATCTGAAAGCTTCCATCTTTCTATTTTCTATTTAAATCATAGCTCCAGAAATTTATAATGGAAGTTTTACTGATAATAGGTAGCATTTCAGTTCAAATTTTATCTCTAAATGTTAGATTATATAAATTCGTGATTATTAGAAATACCTGGAATAGTTAGTCTTTCGCATGGTAGTGTGATATCAGCGTCTAAGCTATCTTTTCAATTGTACTTGATTTTCTTACATTTATAATGAAATAGTGAGAACCATCTACGCTTAATTGTTTTTAATAATGTGACTTTAAAGCAAGTGGCTCTGAAATTTAAACAAATTGATTCAATGTAAAAGAAAAACCAAGAACCGAGTTGACTAAGAAAATATTTGGTTTAGGTTTTATTCGAATTTTTAAAAGATTTGAATATAATTTCATACGTCATTTTATAAATTGTATTATATTGTTTTAATGTGCGTAGTTAGTTTTTAAAATCAGATGGAAACTCATTTTTAATAAAATTAAATGTGAATTTAGCTCTCATCTTCTAAAATGCGTCAACGATATTTTTTTTTTCATTTGGTTTCCCGCAGAGCCCCTATCCCACCCCTATCTCCCTTCCCCCCACCAAATCAAACTTAACGAACCGAGTACACTAATCGGAATTTTCTTTTAAACGAAGGAAATTTGTTATATAAAAAAAAAAGAAGGGGCTGGGTGAAGGAACTAAATTTGTAATCTCGCTTCATACCTGACTCCAACCACCAACAAAGCAATAGAGTCTTTTGTTCTATTACGTGCCGCTTTTACACTCATGAAGTTCGTTTTATATCTGCTGTCTCTTTTTTGAAAATTCGATAATCGATTACTCTGGCCTGCTCCCTTAGCTCCATTTCCTTCCTTTTCCCCTGGCGGGTTCGATCGCTAATCCGTAAAGAAACGTCTCTATCCCCAGAATCTGATTGGTCTGAATTATTCGGGGGTGCTCTCGATGTTAAGGTTCTGCCATTACATTCCCCATGAATCATTCAGGGGGATGGAGCGCCCCTTCAAGCTCTACATCACCGATCTTTTTGAACACGGGTCTCCGGGTAATTCCGAAATCGTTAAAGAATTAGTTCATGTGAGAGGAGGTCTTTAAATTGGAGATTTTTAAATTGGAATTTCGTGAAAGTGTGGCTAAGACTCATATATATATATATATATATATATATATATNGTGGATAGATAGGGGCTGCCATTTATTTCACACGTAGTTTTTTTCATCCCATCAAGTCTCACTTCCGTTCCGTATTCACATCTAGGCTGTATTGATTTCGTGAATGTGTTAGAGATTAAGAATATGTAGGGATAATAATAACCTCGCGTTAAATTTACAGTAATCATATTATATTATTACTATTATTATTTAGCACCGCGTATTACTACCCGTTCGGGTTATACGCTTGAGTACTAATTATTATTATTATTATTATTATTATTATTATTATTAGAACCGCGTCGTACTACCTGTTGGAGGACCTACAGTTTAACGTGGTATCCGAACCACGGTGGAGGCCTGGCATTCCTCACTTTCACAAGTTGTGATTAATACACGTCTTGTCAGAGGTGAAGGAAGGGTTCAGCAATCAGATAAATATGTCGGGACCGAGGATTGAACCCCGGACCCCCAGCACAGAAGTCTGACACCTCACCCCTAGACCACCAGGTCACCGAGTACTAATTACATTAATGGATTAGGAATTGGGAAGGTTGAATTAGAGGAAGTGAACCGGCATTTGCGTGGAAGGAGAGTGGAAAACCATTTAGGAAAAACCACCCCCAGTTCACCCGACCGAGATTCTAACCTCGATCTCCCCGTCCTTGTTGGTCTAGCTCAACGCGACTGGTGCGTTAGCCAACTACGCCACCGTTCTGCCATAGTTCTGGCAGGAAGAGAATTAAATATTAAATTAATTCAAACATAATTTTTTTATTGTAAACAATTATAGCTAATATATTATTATGTTATTAGTATTATTTCATATTTATTGATATTATATACACCAAAAGTGATAGCTCCATATCACGTTACTTGATTTATGTATTTATAAAAAAGGTTTTAGGAACTTTAGCTGCGGTCTGATATGAATTGTCCTCCATACCAGAAGCTTACTATGGAACAAATATCACAACATGTTTTGTCTTTGTCTCGGGCGATCCTAGGTTTGACTCCCGGAGCAAGTCGCTGGACCAGGCCAAACATTGGGCGGACGAACACACGTTGGGTGGTAGGGCGTTCTTCCGTTACATGGATGACCCAGCCAAGTTGACACTCGAGAACGTCAAGGACTCGGATGGGGGGACGTATCGCTGCCGGGTGGACTTCAAGAAGTCACCCACCAGAAACACCAAGGTCAACTTGACCGTCATAAGTGAGTACAATACCCTGTTTTATTGAACTAAAGATATCTGCGTCGGCCTTGTCTAATATGGTGTGCCGGTGATGGGGTTCATATATTATGGGTTGTGGACAGATGGTTTCACTTTCTACTTTCACGCAAATGAATACTCACTTCCTATTAGATTCGGGATCATCATTTTCCTACAAAGCTTGGGTTTCCAAGCGTGGTTCATAGACGTGCCACAGGCAATATAGGTGGTTTATTTGTGGTAGCACAATGAAATGATCATCAAGCACCGCGAATCGTCTGATCCTACGGACCCCTCTAGTCTATTTGAAAAAAAAAAGTTTAAGGATGAAGTGTTATTGTTGTTATTTGATTTGAATACGGAGGTACTGGAAACTATGGCATCACGAATAAATGCTAGTGGAATAGCATAATATAGCAACATGAATGTTTGGCACGTCAAGACAGACGATGAAGATTGGCGAACCGATACCCTTTGACGCGCTACTGAATAAGCGGACATTATAGTACAAACATTACAATTCTAACTAATGTTCCTTTATAACACCCTACAAACAAACGACAGTGGAAACCATACCTTAATTAAAATATTTGAATAACCTTAATGCCTGAAATATATTGTGGACGGGCCCTTCTATGATTACAAAAGCACTGAGACCTGGTTATAACTTATATCAAGGAACACTTCCGGAAGCTTGTGTAGTTATTCTGCGACAAGCTTCCCATCTCCACCAATACTCTTATCTAGGAGCTTGATATCTATGTGATTCACCCAGGAGGGTCCCACAGAAGTCCCAAAGCACTGCTCGAATAAGCGAGCCCTTTATCACAACTGGTATTTGGAACTTTCTAATCCATTCCTACAAAACGTAATGTGTTCACAAGGGTTGCGCAGCGATCACATTCTAAAATGCTTGATGAAGTCTAAGTGAGACTTAAAAAATGCGAAGAAAAGTTGAAGTCTAAGATATTTTTATTGATGTGTCATATAACACTACTTTTAATTTTAAACTATCCAATATCGCATCTTTGTAAAGAGAGAGTCTTTGAGAACTAAAGCCAGAAACACAAAATAATCTCATGCTGACATAATTGATTTTATCCATGCTAACGTTATAGATTCCATTTATTTATTAGGTGGTGTTGAAATACATTTATAAGTAGTTTGTTTTAAAATTGACTATATGTTGAAATATCTCAATTTCGCTAAATATTCCATAATTTTTTATAATTTATTCTAGTTTTCTTCGTCCTTGGAATTTTTTACAAGATATGAAGGGTATCGTGAGTGTCGAAGTCTCAGTGAAAAAATATATGGTCTTCGGCTTTGAATTCGATATGTCTAAGCTTCTCACACCCCAAGTGAACGCGCATTTCTCTATAAATAAATATTGTGGTTTGACCTTGTTTTATTAATTTGTATTTATTGACCCATTACTTTCTTTCCAGGTATAGGCTATGTCAAAAAACTTAAAACCCGTCACTTTAAAACGCGATTAAAATTATGATGCCACCACTATTATTAGTAAATGATTAATTTGTTCTCGTGGATCTCCTATGGAAGCATCAGATCATGAATTCGGACACAAAAATCGCCAACACGGACGCCTTTGTAAGATGTTTAAGTTTCAGAAACTTTAACTACTGCTACACATACGGTTTATTTCTTTGTTTCTTACGAACGAATAATTTATGTGTGAGCTGCACAAATCCTATATGTAACTGCATTTTTACTAAAAAAAATTCAAAATACTAAGTTGGTTGAACGAATGAGTGAAATAAACAAAAATTATTAAGAGTTGGCTTTGTTGAAAACAATGAATTTACAATAAGTTTAAGTTTATTATCGGATTATTATAAAAATGTAGAAAATGGCTTTAAATTAATAAAAACTTTTCGTAAGAAAATAACACAAAAATAATTCAGTTAATTTATTTAGCGTTTGGTACACACACTATTATTTCCCAGCATTATTGCTTTACGTCCTACTTATTTGGTACTTGTAGATTTTATTTTTGTTTCCATGGATGTAATAACAAACTAATAAACGTCTTTGAATATCTATCCTCCTCATAAATTATAAGGAACTATTTGTCTTGATACTTCAATTATATTATGAATAATTGGTTTTCCTTCTATTAATTAAGAACACCACCGTTTAGAAAGGATATGGCCTCTTTTCACAGTATGAATTGTGAGAGTAAGAGTTATGGATCTTCATAACTATTTAAAAAAATTCTTCTCTTATCTTATCACTTCTCTCTTGCGACCACATTAGATCCTTACTATTGAATTGCTTGAAATTAATCTTAATCTCATATTTTCAAATATTTATTAAAATTTATTTTAAAGACGCTAATCTAACCTTTTCAAATCTGTTAAAAAATCGCGAAAATTAAAATGAAATATGACCCTTTATTTTTATATTGCCGTGAGATATATTTTAAAATAAACAATTTATCTGATCGTGTATATTTTTTGAACTTCTGCAAAGCCCTTAAACTTTTTTTATCTCAACATATTACTAACCATACGGACTATAAGCATACATAATGCTAGTGTGTTATGGATGAAGAGGGTTAAATCTATAATACTACCCAAATTTTGCTTGGAGGGGGAGCGTAAAACCATTTAGTAAAAACTACCCTCAGTACACCCGACTGGGATTAGAACCCCGATATCCTCACCATTGGCAGTACTATACACGGTGAACGTGACTCTTTAGACCAGTTTTATTCAAAACATTTTGTTTTCGTGTACCCATATATAGTTTAATTTCGACTTTGTACCCACAAATTTGTTGGTGCATAATGCAAGTTATATATTCTTTAATTTAAAGCTTAAACAAATAAAGTAAAATAAACTCATACAAAATAATTTATTGAATAGTATTGAATAATAGAATAATAAGTTTTTATGGTATATATACATATTATAAATATAAATTAAATTTTATTTAACTCTCAAAATGTCTTCTCGTACCTCAGGGGGTACTCGTACCCCACATTGAAAGCCACTGACTAAGAACTATTTAACTACTTAAGTGGGTAAACGCTATGGTATTTGACCCCCTTAAATAGAGTTTTATGCTAGAGTATTAATTTATTTAATAAATATCACATTCTATAGATATTTTATCATTTTCTAATATCACCCGCTAATTATTTAATATTGACCCGTACCGCAGACCTTAGTAAAATGTATTGTTTTTAAAGGGTATCTACCAAAGCTGAATGATATCTTCAAAAGAAATTGGTTTTGGAAAATTCATCCTTCAGAAAGGATCGCAGGCATACACACACACACACACACACACACACACATGTGTACACACTCGTATGCAGTATCATATTCATGAGAAAGAGTTTCAGACCTCTTTTGAAAAAAGGCAACAAGTGAATCTCTTTGACCGTCAAGTGGTACAAAGAAGACCTATTTATTGATTCATAGAAATATAGTAGAGCGTAAAATAAATTTACAACGTTTACCTTAGTCCACAAAGAAACAAACTCACTTCGGTATATGATGGGGAAGGTAGATTAATATTTATTTTATATTTCCATCTAAAAAGGAACAAACCATTATGTATGAAATATGTTTTGGTGGGCTTTATGCCTTGTGTAGGTATGGATTATTTATGATACAATATTATTTGCAATTTATTTCTATTAATAATAAAAGATGATATAATGGGTTGCTACGTGTTAAATTAATGTATATAAAAAACATATATTAACGTTTATTATTTTATCAAAATCGTTAGAGATGTTTTAATAAAATCAAATTTTGCCAAAATAAGTCATCAGTAAACTACTATAAAATATACTTTCTTTAGACAAATATATTTAATTTTAATTTTAAGAGTCTTAAGAGTTACCTATTGGAAACCAAATCTCAATAGACATATTTTTTAAATATTCAAATTAAAGAATGTACCCTTAAACGAATTCCCCCCCCCTCCCAAAAAAAATCAAGTATACAGTTCTATTTGTCATGTAAAATACTCTCCAAATTTATATTTTAATCACTATTGATTAATATATTTTCAAAATAATGTGAAGTTTCGAAAATCTCTTTTCAGTAGATTTTCCTTTAATATATTTTTACCTAAAATACAGTACACGGTACTATTTGGGAGGTACACTCCACTTAAAACAAAATAGCTATGAGACATTTTCTAAGTATTTAGAATTAGAAAATCACTCTTCAGGAAACGACTTTTAATTTGAGGTCCAGGGCAAAAAAAATCTTGATATATGTCATCTAGATATCAAGTTAAAGTTTGAACAAACTTCGTCAAACCATTTCAGATCTCTGGCCAGAGACACTTAGACAAATACAAACAGATTATAAAATCTAACTTTTTTGTTTCACCCACACATAAAAAGTAAATATTATCATAATCTCGAGTTTGAAATCATTCACCGTCACAGTAATTTACCTTTAAATGATAAAAGTAAATAATTTTATGAAGTCTCTGTTATGTAAATTAATTTGGGGTATAGATATTTTTGTTTCGCAATTGTGGACAAATTTAAGATCTTAGTTAAATCTAACTTGGAGTAAATCCTATTTTGGATTTGACTGAATTCTCTCATTCAAAATGTTCAGGATTATGACTCTCTTTGACTTCAGGAGTTTCTATGTTAGTATCGAGTTTGGTTGAAATTCTAATAATAGTTGAAAATATCCATAAGTAAGGGTCAACAGATGGACGAAAAAATCTGAAATATTTTGAAAATATAGCCCTAAGGAAAGTGGAGAAAAACATCAACCAGAGAATCTAGTGCAATATTTATTGCCTGTCCTTTGTTGTTCTGTTTCTTTCTATGTATATATTATGTATTCATATATTATAATATATATATTTTACACGTTAGTGTTGTGCGCATATATATTTTAACCACGCTAATGTGATAGGGATCAGGTAGGTAGAATTGAGATGAAATATATCCTCCTTTATTTGTAGGGAGAATGGGAAACCATTTAGGTAAAATACCCTTGGCAAACGCAGTTGGTATTCAAAACCGAACCTCCACGTCACCATCAAATCATAAAAAAAAATGAGCCGGGCATTTGAATCTTGTGTGCACCGAAATGGATGTCGTATTATTAATCTAACACGTTTTTTAAATGTGATAGTCATTTATTGATGTAATTGTAGAGTGAAGCAGATCTAAGATTACCGTTCATTTGAAAGAGGGACTCGGAAATAAAGCAAATCTGCTTTGTACACTTGATTGGACTTCAAAAGGAAGTATGGAAGTGGAGGAAATCAAGTAGAAAAATGAACGTTCGGAATTCACATATCCGTAACAAATGTATGGAAGTATATATGTTTGTGAATTATGGTCTTGAAACGACCCTTGTTTCACATCCTCTTCAAGTTTGTGTGAGCGTGAAGCAGGAGAGGACTAGTAGAACGTATCAACAAACCGGTATGAAGTCTCCAAATAGGTACTTTGTCATCGTTCTTCGGCAGGAAATGAAACTTTGGGCGACGCCCACGACGTTTGACTGTTTGGGTGCCTTCAACCCATTCTCCCTTAGGGTTACCTCCCTCGATCATGTAACCTCTAGCCGTTATTAAATATTGGTACAACTCCAGGACTAGTGAACCTCTTTGTGCCACCAACTTACTCCAGAAATGCCAGAACAGTAATTTCAGAAACTCGTGCAAACTTTAGCGGCAGATAAACTTCACTGTTCAGCCGTTCAAAACTAGGAAACATATCAAAATATGAATTTCACTTTTTGTTGACTTAATTAAAACTCATATTCTTTGGGTATTTTTAACCAGCTATATTAGTGAGAATATGGATTAAATATTAAGCTCGTTTAGTCATTAGTTTGTCAATGAAAGTTGTGGTCCGGAATCAAACCTCGGTCATGTGTATGGATTGTGGTTTTTACTTATTAGTTTTCGAACGCCTTCTACGACAGTGAATTTATTTTTTAAGCGTGTTTTACCACCAATCGTGACTATATACATTTAATTATATTGGTGAAGCTTTGATGGATGATAAAATTGAAATAAAATTTAGCCTCACTTTTGTAGTGATAGATTGGGCACTTAACTAGGATAAAACTACACTTAGTATACCCGACTGAGAATCTAGCCCTAACCACCCCGTAGCCAGAAAAATAAATTAGATGACCTTGAAATTTAATTTGCATGCCCAACATTATAGGTACAACTTTTATTAAATTATATCTTCTTAATCCTTATTTCATTATTGTAAATTTGCTGAAATGCAAATTAAAAAGTTTATGCATATTTAATTTGTGAATCCCTAAATGTTTATTACAATAATTCATTATTATTTTATTAATATTATTTTTACTACTATTATTTCTATTATTATTACTAATAATGTGTATAAAAAATATTCGAATGATTTCGTGAACTAGAAACTCTATCAATGTTTAAGTATTTCTGAAATAGCCTTAAATAGCTGTATAATATTTTAAAAAAAACCTTGTAATTATATGTAAGAAAGAGTGTCTAAATTAATAATGAAGGAAATTATTTTATTATTTGGATTATTTAAATACGTTTTACAAATAATCATGTCTTAAAAAAATTATTTGAAAGGCTATTTGTTCACACTTAAAATGACTTATTTGTATCGTGTATATTCAATAGTTTTTAGTCAATTCTGTTTGTCCGTTTTGTTTGCTGTAAACTGACTTTTTATACGTGTTGTTTAACTCACTATTAGATTTATATGCTCATTTTTCTAATGTTATTCCGTATAGCAAGAGTTTACGATAATGCTATATAGTCTCAGTCTCATCAACTTCGAACTATCGAAATTATACAATTTCATAATCAGGTTGCACTTGTAAATTCTCCATAAATAATTTAAAAAAATAGAATAATATGTAATACTAAATATTTGATAGGTGTGCTATAAATTTAATGCCTTGAAAAAATAAATTAACATTTATAGTATGTTTTAAGTTTATCGATTATAGTATTATCACCAAAGCATGTTGCAATTATATAAAAGTAGACGAGTCTAAATTATACTTATACACTTAAGGAGCAGGAGACCAACAAAGGCTATTGATATGGTTTCAATCTAAACTATAAATCTATATTTTAATAATGTATGTAACCACAACTTTAGTTTTAATATCTAACTTGCAACAAATTTTTCTTCTATTTCACATTCATTCTTATTTATTATCATTATACTTTTAATTACTTTCTTGCGACACACCGGGAAAATGTATTGCTATCGTCAAAAAAAAATTAAATCGAGATTTTGATGAATGTCGACATTTGATGAACCCCTGAAACCAAAAAAGTTATTTTCGCAATTGCGTCCGTCTGTCTGTACCTCGGGACTGAGCCGAAACTATTCACCGATTGGGATAAAACTATCTTGGTATCTGGGGTCTTTATAAGCTACCCCTGAAGGTTTTTTGGAATTTCATATTTTACTCTAAATTTAAAAGTAGTTCACTTAAGGTCAAAAAGAGAAAATAAAATCGATACTCTCGAAATTCACTCTAACGATTTTTATTAAATTTTATATTTATAAATTGTTTATCATTATAAACAAGATGGCAATTCTTATTGACTCATTAAAAGGACTTTAAGGTTACATGAGGGAAATTTCCCAGTTTTAATCATCTCTCTGTTACTATTTGAGATATGAAATAACTCATCATTGTAAAGTTGTAGTAAACTACTATTTAAGATAAAAATATATTTCATTTGAAATATGTATTTGTAAAACCAATAATCATTTATGAATTACAAGCAAATATATATACTTTTTAATTCAGGTTTTTGAAAATTAATTTTATTCTTATACTCTTTGGAGAGGAAAGATATTTCTGTTTTCTCAATTTTTTTCTGTAACAGTATTTCTAGATAATGCTAGAGTGTAAGTAACAGTGTATATTATTTCATTTATAATCTTTGGTTTAGTGTTTCTACAACAATGTAAGGGCCTGTTATCTCATTTCACAAATATTAATAATTTTTAGTAAATGTTTATTTAAGATAAAAGTGGGAGAAAGTAAGTCAGTGCGGTGCTACGCATTATTTATTTTTTATTCACTTACTTATAAAAATCTATTTCAAAATGAAACTTTAATTATTATATAGAACTTACTTCTGAAACCAGTTTTAGTGTAGGAAATTAATATTTTACTAAATAATATTGTAACTAAGATTTTATAAACATTATAACGTCCAACATTTCACTAACTTAAGATTTAATTATTTATAAAACCCATTTAAAGTGTGACCGGTTGTCCTCTATGAGTGTGAAACGTGGTCTCTTACCTTAAAAGTAGGACGAAAAAATGTAGGTTGTTAGAAAACAAGGTGCTTCTAAAAATATATGGTCCCAAAAGGGATGAGGCCACTCAGTATTAGAAAAGGTTACATAAAGCTGAGTTAAATACCCTGAACTCATCCCAAGAGATTGTTAGATTAATAAAGTCTCGTAGATTACGGTGGGCAGCACATGCAGTGCGGATGGATGTTTAGGGTACTGACCGGTAAACACAATGGGAAGAGACCCTTGGTAAGGCCTAGACGCAGATAGGAGGATAACGTTAGAAGGGACCTGGAGGAGGTAGGGTGTAGTGAGGTGGACTGGATGGAACTAGCGCTAGAAAGGAATAGATGACGTACTTTTATAAGTGCGGCAGTGAGCTTTCGAGTTATAATAATGCCATGGATTTAATTATTAAATAAAATATATTCAAATATTATAAATTATTTCCTTCATTATAGATAACTGTTTAAGCTTTGTATTTCCGTTGCTGAAAGATTGTTTATTCATAATCGGTTAAAATTTAAACTTTTTTTTTTGTGTAAAAGTATTAGTTTTAAGTTTTTGATTCAACACCCTTTAATAACCATCAGCGTATTTTTTACTACAATTTTTTACTTTTGTTAATAAATAAATTTAAATATTGTTAATTAATTAATTTCTAATATTATCAACAGAGAATATTATATATCCATGGTAAAGAGTATTAAACATGTTAAATTCTTGGAAAATCATCTTAAGTCATTACTATCACGTCGTTTAAATTTTTTAAAGAAGCCGCCTTACTGGATGGATAAGATGCATTATAAGTGATCCAAATTTACGTATGCTCAAATGGGGGTGCAAGACACTAGCTTGTTCTGTTAAAATTAAAAACCTTAATGTGTTAATCTTTTATAACTTAAAGAAAAAAGTGAAAGCTACGATTTATTTAACTTAGTGAAAGCCACGATTTATTTAACTTATTTTCAAGGATAATTAATGGAGATTAACACAATTCTAATACCAAAGAGACTAGCCTTATCAAAATATAAATTTAAAAAAATTATTAGTATGACACAGTTGCACAAACTTTTCATATTGTGTATTATGGTTTCGAAGATGATTTTCAAAAATAGATTTTGAGTAAACTTACCCTCAAGTATGTTTTCCTTATAAAAATAAACACATTATCCTTTTAGTCAAAATAATCACTCTTAAAATATCATTTTAAAACCAAATTGTTCAAATATAATTAATAACTACATTCATATTTACAAAAATAAATTATTTGTTAACTATCTTGTATATTTTTTTGTAAAAATAAAAATGTTTCCCTTTTTTTTACCACGAAAAATTATTAGCAGATTCCCACTTTGAATCCAATCTTTTTTTACATAGTAATAAGTCCAATTAAACTAACCTCAAGTTAATGTAATTTAGATAATCAATTCAAAGTTATAAAATGTAAATTAGTCCCTAGATAACAATTTCGAATTAAATCGTTTGAACTATTTTCAAAAAATCAAATTTTACAAACATCATTCATAAGCTAACCTTTTTTTTAGTAAAACAATCTTTTTAACTATTTATAATACAAGATACTTGACAGATACTCCTTATGAACGAAATCGCTAAACCCATATTTCAAAATATTGAAATTAAAAATAAATAACAATGCATTAATATACCACCCATAACCGAATTATCACCTCAATAACAAATATACAGCTATTTTTGTCATGTTAATTTCAAACATTCCTTAGAAATATACGTCAAGCAAAATCGTTTCAGCCATTTTAAAAATAATTGCAATTTTCAAAAATCCCTCATCAGTAAACGATTCTTTATCGAATTTCTACCCAAAATAAAATATGCAGGGTTATTTTTCATATCAAACACTACCAATATACCCATTTGGATCCCAAGTTGTTATTGAAATTTTTTAAATATTTAAATTTTTTGAAAAATTAATCATTAGTAAAATACCAAAAATTGAGTTTTTACTCCCAGAACAACTATACGTTTCCATTCTTCATACAACAAAATTTTCAGATATATACATTTTGAACAAAGTGGTTGTATACATTTTAAAATTATTTAGAATTACCAGTAAACTACGCTTCAACGATTTTTCGCCCAAAAACCAACTATACATTGCTTTTTGTCATGTGAAACAAATCCTATAAGCGGATTTTAAACAAAATCGTTAAAGCCATTTTTGATCAACTATTAATTAAATACAATTACTCATCAGTAAACTATCCTTAATTTAAGTACTAGGATTATTTTGTTTTTTGGCTTAGCCCTATAAAATATAAATATCAATTTCGAACAAAATAAATCAAACCGTTATGGATCCGTTACCAGGAACAGATTGACATACAAACAGATTGAAAAACAGACAGACACACAGACACGGTGATGGACAGTATGATAACATTATCTTTTTTAGGTTCAAATCCACATAAAACAAAAATATATGTCATTGTCTAGAGATCGAGTTTTTCACGATCACAATATTTTCTCTTGATATAAGAAAGTAATAAATAAAAAGGAAAATATACATTTTTTTATAAAGGTGGAGATTGTTTAAAATTCTTTAAAGCTTCAGAATTGCCATTCTTATCAGAAATAACTTATTGTCAGGATATCACCCTTCAAAATGGTAGAACCCTTACTTAAGAGAAAGTGAATTGCTTCTCTGGTGGCTACAAAGCTAACCCATACCTTTGTGAAGAGCTGAAGTGAACATTCCTTTGCGTTGCACAAAGCCACTTCAGAGTCAAGATCGAACCGTTTCAGCCCCAGCGGTGATCAAACGTTAACGAAACGGTGGTCAGGGGGGCGTCATGTCTAATTTTGGCAAAGCACTGCCATCCGTTGATCTTTTAATGTTCCACTGTCGTCTCAGGAATCCCTACCATCCACTTCTTTGCTGACCATCTTCACGCTACATGCTTCACCCAGTCATCCATGGTGGATGGATCCTAAACATATTTCAACTATGAAACTAGCCCACTACGTGTAGCTTCTCAGCCTGGTTAAAATGTATCATCAACCCACATCAAATAGCTTATGATTATAGCAGATCCTTTATTAATTGATCATAGGTTTGGGACTTAATTTGATTCCGTTTATAGTTCCACCTTAAGTGTCACGCCATGCCCTTTTATTGAGACTAATATGTCATTGTATCTATGCCAAATTACACCTGTGGATGTGAATAATTCTTTTAAAATATGAGTTTATCTAAATGTGCCAGGACAAATGAAATGACAAGACAGCTGTAACCAAATTCTATGTCCATTTTTAGCTTGTATTTTCAACATCATTTCTTCAAATGAAACTTTTCCCCATAAGTTGGAGGCCATCTGTTGACATAGCTATTTGTAAATAAATGTTACTAACTAATAGTGCATTTTTCATATAGCGTATTCTTTAAATAAAATAAATGGTACGGAGCTGCGCACGGAATTTCTCGTTCTATTGTTTAAAAATGGAGATATTTATTTAATATTCATAATATAATATACACTAGCGAACCTAAGAACAAATTGTGCTATATATACGTAAAACATTTTTTGAATCACGGTTTTAAATTTTATAATTCTAGCTATAAAATTAACGTCTTCATTTGTATATTTGGACTATTAAAATATCTATATTGGGTCCCTAAGGGTCAACACTTCATATTAAAATTTTGACTTCCGGTTATAATTTTCGGCATTTGACTAGGGGATGCACATCTTATGGGTATCGCATTGCTACTAAATTCTCTTTTATAAATTTTGACTATTAAAATAGGTAATGATTGACTTTTGACTATAAAATTAGAGAGATAGATCATTACAGTCCCAGGAGCGAAACCAGGACTCGGCATGGGGGGCTCGCGACCCCCTTTAAGAAATTAAACCTATTAAATCAATATTAAAGTCACTACTGGTTTTATTGTCACGTAATACTATCTCTCTAACCATATTTAGTTTTTTAATTGTTATTGGTAATATTATTAAATGATTAATATACAGTAATTATTATAAATACTTAAGACAATCACATATATTATTAAAGTGGTGAAAATAGAACCGAATGAAACTACCCAAATTTAAGTTGCGTGCCTCTCACATTGTTTCACAAACCTTGTTTAGGTTAAAATCTATTTTTTATCATTTTTATTATTACTATTTCAATAATTAATGATAAATAAAGATCTTTAAAATAATCTATTTTTAAATAAATTGCTTTAAACAAAATCTTTGTATAATACCACACACATAACGTGTTAGTATGTCTTAATGGAAAAAGTTCGATCTAGAATGAGAAATAACTAAATATACTATGGAGTGGATTTAAAGTTTGATTGTTCGAAAGATGAATAGTTCCATCTATTTTATTTAGTTAATTTAATAGTTAAAAAACTATTTATATGATATTTATATAGTGTTTAAACTTATTTCCTTCTTAGTGATCACTATTTGTTGATATTCTTATTATTCTCTCATAGCAAATTTCAATACTAATCGCAAATTTCGAGCTATACCCTTCATTACAGGATTATTCTCAAGTTTATCGTTTCACTGAAAAGTTACTTAAAGATTTACTTTCAAATTTTGGAGTATTTTTATGTCAAAATTTCTTGAGGTGCCTCCCACTCACCCTTCCCTGACCCGATCCCGATGGGAGCGCCCGCTTCCCTCCCCACCCTCACAAAAATCCTGGATTTGCCATTGCAATTTATAAATACTTCCCCTAAGACGTTAAAATAAAACCACGTCAACTTCTTGAAAGACTTACTTATTTGCTTACTCTATGGCATTAGCGTATTATTGCGTCTAAACTTAAACTATACCTCACAAAATTGTATTAAAGTTAAAAAAAAAAATTTGCATATAGCTTGAAAGTTATTAGTTTTATAAAAATATATTTTGAATGAAATATTTGTATTATAAATATATCTACATATTATCAATGATAAGTAATTTAATATCTAAAATGTTTTCGGAGATGTGATAAAAAATGAGAATTTACGCATCAGACCGGAGCCCTTAAAGTCATTTTGCCGAAATATTGAGATTAGCCATTTTGTTTGGAATATTTATACATGCCTTGAAATGAAATTTAATCAGAATCTTTAGAGCCCTTCAGGAAATTACCCTTAGTTTTAGAGTTAGATATCCATTTCCAAAAAACCCTCGGGTAAACCTTATAAAAACCCTAGGTACCAAGTCAGCCCGATCGGTAAAACAGTTTAGGCTCTAGCTGGAGATACATATAGATGGACAGATGGACGGAAATTCTTAACAACTTTTTCAGATTTCGGGGGTCATGAAACGTCGAGATTCGTAAAAATCTCGAGTTCGATTTTTTTTGACTATCACAATACTTTCCCTACCTCTAAGATAGCGAGAAAGCACATCTAAAATAAACTTTCCTAATCCCTAACCCACTAATTTAATTAGTACATAGATTTACAACCCGGACGGGTGTTAAGTCTCATTGCTAAAACTTTCCATAAGGCAGTGCGCACACATTCTGACACAAACAGTTTTGAAACATGATGAAACGAAACATTTTTGTGTCGTTGTGTTTTATCGCGTGTCATTCCGCTTTGACCACATGCTTTCATATGAATGAATGCACACTGGCTGACACAAGGCGAAACAAAAACGATGATACACGATGAAACAAAGCAGCTGTCTTCCCCACTCCCATGTTTCATCAAGTTTGTTTCACGGGTTTCGTAAAAAATACGCCACTGCGCAAGCTCAAGTCCGGCAGTCTGGCCACGTGACGATAGTCTTCTTCAAGAATTGAGTTGTGTTGATCATTCATGTTTTGTTTGTGCTTGAAAATGCCGAAAAGGGCTATCGGTAGGTAGTGAGTTTAGAGATTTGAATGTGTAATTTTCCAAAGAACATTTCTCAATTCTTTTTTCGTTGATAGGGTGAACCCAGTACCTCCTACTTAATGCTTTCTCCTGCCTAACCAACAATTTCCAGGAAATTATATATAACACTTCATCAGTATCAATATCGCCAACATTACACCCCGCCATCTTAGCACAGACATTTTTACTTTCTCGACATCTTACAGGTAGAGAAAGTATTGTGATCGTAAAAAAATAAAAATCTAACTCGAAATTTTGATAAATCTCGATGTTTCGTGACCCCCCCCC
>CABFWB010004512.1:40288-58257 GCA_902151455.1 Timema bartmani
CCCCCCACACATAGAGTCGCTGGTTGCCAAGTCGTGGTACGTACTGAATACTAACCATTCTTCCTCGTTTTCGGCTGACGCCACTCCCCACCACGTCACCAAGGTGACAGCAAGAAACACAGAGTACCTGCTCTGTGTCCAGAATGCACTAACTAGATTGTTGGGTCTTTATTCGAAGTGTAAACATTGGTCGTGAAACCTGAAGGAATACATACACACACACACACACCCGCACCGCAAAACTAAAAACAAGAACAACGAAAAGCATTCGATGAAAAAAATAATGTATTCTTATTTCCGTACAATAGTGGGAAACAGACGCACCTATAAAACTTAAGGATTTTTTCTTTCCCTCAACATCTCGTAGAGAAAGTATTGTGTTCATAAAAAAATTCAACCTGGAGATTTTGACGTTTCATGACCCCCTGAAATAAACAAAAGGTGGATTCCGTCTGTCTGTCCGTCTACCTGTATCTCGGGCTAGAGCCAAAAGTATTTTATCGATTGGGATAAAACTTGGTATCTGGGGTTTTAATAAGGTTTCGACAAGGAGTTTTTGGAATTAGATATCCGACCCTAAATTTAAGAGTAGTTTACTGAAGGGCAAAAAGAGAAGAAATTGATTTTTTTGAAACTATAACGATTTTGATTAAATTTTTCATCCTAACATTGTTTATCATTATAAATAAAAAGGAATATCTCGTTTTCTCATGACAATGACTGAGGGTACCTTACAAAGGAGAAATTTTACAATTTTCCTCATTTCGACGCAACTATTTTAGATATGAAATAACTTATCATCGTACTACTAAAGACAAAACTCTTTTATTTGAAAGATATATTATAATATATAGGCTAAAACCAATAGTTTCTGAGTGATAACCAAATATACATAGTTTATAATCCAGGTATTTTAAAATGAATTCGATTCTTATGCTCTTTGGTTGACAAAATATTTTTTTTTCTCACTTTTTATGTGTGTTCCTACTTCCTAATGCAATAGAGTAAGTAAGAGTGAATATTATTTCATTTATGATCTTTGGTGTATTGTTTCTACAACTATGTATAGACCTATTATATTGTTTCACAAATCTTATGAGATTTTATAAAATGTCTATTTTTAAGATAAAGGTGAGAGAAATTCTGTTTTATTTTTATCTAGAACAAACCGTTAAATACAATTGATTTCACACAAAAAAAAAGTAATAAAGTAATGACCTCTCAGTGAATTGGAATCAATTAACACACAAACATTAAATAGTAGGTACTTTTATTAAAGTAAAATTAAACTGAATAACTAATCATGTTAATTTGAGCACATATTTTACTTCTTCACCCCTCCTTCCTGTTTTCGGCCCCCTCCACTCTCTTTTGGACATTTTTAATATTTCGAAAAATAATATAATTTAATATCACGTATTAATGAGTCAAGTTATGTTATTTCAGCTATAACATTGGATAGATAATATTATTATATCTGGAATTAAATTTGACTATTTATGTGTGTCTAGACTACATCACTCTTAGCCCAGTTTGTGGAAATATTGTTCAGTACTAACGTACCGTTACCCAAAGGGCTTCCGAATGTACTTATCGTACATTTTTTCCGTGGAGGCTCTTTCCATGTGCCAATGAGATGATGAGATATTAATGGTGAATATGAGAGTATGGTACCAGTAGAAACTCTTAACCTGACTTAAGCATAACCAGACACTGGTGACCTTTAGTATAGTTCCGTTTTTGGGGAAAATACCCATGGTATCGACCGGGGATTCGAAGTAAGGTACCTTAAGTTGATAGCCAGGAGCGCTAAACACTATACCACGAGGGCGTTTTAAAATTACATTAGTAATACAATATAATCTTATCTTTGCTGACCACAAAAAAAGTATATATCTTCGAAAACCTTAAAGCGAAAATGGGATTTTTAAACAAAATCATCTTAACTAGTAGGTTAGTTGGATCAGAAACACAATTAAATACTTTGTGATACAAATTTGATTTTCTTTTTTAGAAAATGAATAAAATTCTGTTTTGAAAGAATATCTCTCTCTCACTCGCTTTTACTTTCGTTTGACAAATTAAAACTTGTTGGTTGGTGTGTACTGCGGCAATATTCTCCCAGGGTCCCCCAGGATATGGTGTTAGGTGGCGACCCCAGGCCCATACACACGATAATGCGAACTTAACGCACGGACCAAATCCCTGTTTCATAACGCAACGCTGCGTACCTTACGGCACTTTGATCGCCCGAAGAAACTTTTACGTTCCTTAATGCCAGGTGTATAGCCTTGGTTTGTGTGCTCAGGTGTTAACATAAATAACACTCCTGATATGTGCTTAATTCTAGTCTCGTTTCTACTTTGAATTATTGTCAATAATTCAGCTTAGTCAACATTCTCTACGGTATTTTTCACTGAACAAATGCCATATATTATTATTAATATATGTATATATACAAAGCTTATATATAAATATAAATTCATTGATTTAATGTATTACTCTAATAGCCTAAACGAATGAGTCATTTAACTTTAGACACCTAGATATTCCGCGAACGCATCAGTTTGGAAAAAAATTGTTTCGAACAAATGTTGTTTGTTTTTTGGTGTGAAAGAGAACAGCACTAGTTATTTTTGATTTGGTGGATGTCAAAAAGATTATTTCAAGGTCAACTTTGTTTTTAACGGAATTTTATTCTACACACAAAAAACTCTTTCCTGAAACATTTTTAATTTAACATACATTTTTGAAGATATTCAACTCGTATTTCTTATAACACTTTTATTCAAGAACTTTTTATCACACATTGTTATTACCCATACACACGATAATGCGAACTTAACGCACGGACCAAATCCCTGTTTCATAACGCAACGCTGCGTACCTTACGGCACTTTGATCGCCCGAAGAAACTTTTACGTTCCTTAATGCCAGGTGTATAGCCTTGGTTTGTGTGCTCAGGTGTTAACATAAATAACACTCCTGATATGTGCTTAATTCTAGTCTCGTTTCTACTTTGAATTATTGTCAATAATTCAGCTTAGTCAACATTCTCTACGGTATTTTTCACTGAACAAATGCCATATATTATTATTAATATATGTATATATACAAAGCTTATATATAAATATAAATTCATTGATTTAATGTATTACTCTAATAGCCTAAACGAATGAGTCATTTAACTTTAGACACCTAGATATTCCGCGAACGCATCAGTTTGGAAAAAAATTGTTTCGAACAAATGTTGTTTGTTTTTTGGTGTGAAAGAGAACAGCACTAGTTATTTTTGATTTGGTGGATGTCAAAAAGATTATTTCAAGGTCAACTTTGTTTTTAACGGAATTTTATTCTACACACAAAAAACTCTTTCCTGAAACATTTTTAATTTAACATACATTTTTGAAGATATTCAACTCGTATTTCTTATAACACTTTTATTCAAGAACTTTTTATCACACATTGTTATTATTTATTACGTTAAGTACAGTTATATCTATTAAATTACTTTAATAAATATAATAAATGACGTCCATTAACATCCATACACTTTTAATGTAATAAAATATTCTTGAATACAAATTGTTATAAGAAAAACAAATTAAAATATACTGAAATGTAAAGTAGAATTCCGTTAAAATCATTTTAGATTTTCACAAAAAAAAAACTTGACCTTGAAATAACCTCCACCAAATCAAAAATAACTAGTGCTGTCTCTTTCCCCTTCTAAAACATAGAAAAACATTTTCATGAAGCTATTTTTCTAAAATGATTTGTTTTGGGATTTTCTGGCGTTTCAACTTAAAGGCCCTTAAAACATAGATTTAATGTTACGTTAAACAATATTTAAAAATATAGAAAAATTGACTCTTGCATCTGTAAATGGAATCCGGGACTATAGGCCAATTCCCATATTAGAGCGGTAAATCATTTTAATGCGGAGATAAGGCACCAGGCTCGTTCATTGGGCTTTGGAGTATTTTTTTAATTTACGTAAATTTATTCGTGTCAGCGACTTTCTTACTTTGCTAAAGAATGTTTCCACCAACTAAAGAATAATGTTCTTACATTATTTATATAAAACATGAATATCCACATATTTTATATTCTTAATCTAATTAAAATTATTATATATATTATAAAATAATTAATAATAAATAAAAAATCAATAATATAAAGTGTTTTAATAATATTAAAATAGGTCCTTAAAATAGAGTTGATAGAATTAGAATTTTAGGAAGATACAATGCTATATCTATTTATTGTTTTAATTCTGTGTTTTTTTAATTCTCTAATTTAATGGTTTATTAACTAGTCATATAAAATTGGTTTTAATTATATTATTTTGTAAATGGTTTGTAGAAAAATCAATTTACATGGTTTCGAACATTAGGTAGGAATAAGATTTCACATAATCATTTCACCTTGAATTGGCATATTTTCCTTTTAAATTAATATTTTACTTTGAATCTTAGAATCTTTACGCTTGGTACCATGGTTATTAAGTTTATAATTAAAAGTGAAGGGATTACGAAATGAGTTAAGAGAAATGTCATTTCATTTATTTGATATGTTTAACGTGCACTTTTAGAGCGGATTTACCTTACCCCTTATAAACTAACTTAAATCTTGAACAGACACAACATCCAGTACCAGGCCGTTCTTCACTATGAAAGGGGAAACCCTCATTTCACTCGATCTGATTATCAAAAAATACTGTTTAGGATTAAATCCAAACTATCGGAACACTAAAAATAATTAATCCAATGAAATTTCAAGTAAGTCTTACTTTTTAACAAATAACTACATCCTAAAACATATGTAATACTAGCATATAACTAGTAAACATTTTTGGAAAAATTTCAACCTCAGAAACAGGAGATCATACAACCTATGTATCAGGATCGCAATATACTGTGTTAACGTTAAAAATACTAAACAATTTGGAATCTTACTTTGCTTAGGTGGGTATTTAAGGTTTAAGATTAATAGATGTATTCTTGAAGCTAACAACGCATGTAGTTACGCAGTATAAGACACCTGGCTTACAGTATATGTAAGATTTAAAAATAGAATTGTAGTCTCCTTTTACTTATGTGCCTTTGTAAAAATTAAGTTTTTTGTAGGTTTATTTGGTTTTAAGCTATCCACAACGGTAGTTAAGTTGGTTGATCCAACAGGTTCACTATATATAAACATAGGTCTATATGTATGTGCATATGTATTTATGTGTATGTTTGTATATAAATGTGTTTATATATATATATAAATAAATGCTTGATGTGTACACCTACAAGTATCCCTAAGTTTTAATAATTCGTTACAATTTTGTTGTTGAATATTTTTGGAGCTACCCTTACTGATGACAGCAAAGTCTAAGACACCAGGTTTGCAATATATTTTAAAAAACAACAACATTAGGCTAGCCTAATTACATACACCTATCTCAGGCTTCCGATTTCTATGTTTCTTTATTAACGATAACTATTAATACGAATTTTAAAAAACTCACTGAAGGTGTACACAATCAATTTACATTAATTACGGATGCAAATTATTACCTTGCTATATTAAGTGGGTTTTAAATCACCTACTTATACCTCTGGTCACGTGGTATTGATCGTTTATTTTAAATACAAGTAAAAAGTAACAGAAAATACTCCAGAGATACCCATACCCTAATTTTCCCTATGTACGCAAGTATGTGTCAAGCTTAATCGTATATTTTTCTTGGTTTTAGGATTACCAGTGTCAGTCTTAGCTGTAAGGACAGACATATGTAAAATTTAACAAGTTATAAAGTGCGCTCTAAAGTATTCTTGAGTACATATGTCACGTTTTCTCTATTTTTATTTATTTTGTTTTAGAGCTATCTACACAGCTGGCCCCGTGGCTTAGGACGTAAAACTACAATTTAATTCATGTGTATCACAAACTGATACGTGATATTTATCCACAGGATCAGTATTGATAAGCTGAATCAAAATCAATTAAGTGATAAATGACAACCTAGACACGGGAATAGAACTCTGGACCTTTAACTTTGCACTCCTTTTCTCTACTTTGAGCTATCCTTATTCGTATAGTACAAACTCTTAATTATTTATAGTAAAACAAAATACGCTTCAGATGTAACACTTAATTTTTTATTAAGTTGGATACGTAACATTATGTCAAATTTAATATTTCTATTTTAATGGGTTTTTAAGATTACCATCTGGTGGTAACGCGGTGTAAGCCGTCAGACTCAATATTTATTAGTTAAATAAAATAGCTTGATGTACACACCATCCGGTTTAATAAAAAGTATTCAAATTTTTAACTTTTTGTGTATCTTGGTTTCAGAGCTACCTACACCTGTGATCACGGGGTTTAAGGCGTACAGTCTAAGTTTTTCTTAAATAGGCAAGTCTATGTCAAATTTCAGCTTTCTATGTTTCTAGGGTTTAGCCTACGACGTTCCACTCCTCGAACCAGTAGGAAAGTTGTCCAATACGTTAGGCTCTCAAAAGTAAGAAACAATTCTTAAGTTGGGCCTACACATCGTCACTTTTTATAAAAATAATGGTGAAAATGTCATCTCTCTATATTTCGTGATTATTTTTTTATTTACGCTAACGTTCGCATCTGTTTGTCTACTAAATACATAATTATCAAAGTAAATATAAGATCAAATAAAATCTGCTCCATATTGTAAATACAAACCAAACAACAAACTTAACTCGATTTCTCTTTGTAATTTAATTTTTACACTTCTATTGTAGTTTTTCTTTGGATTTGAAGTTGATGCTTATATTGTCTATGGTGAACAACTTAGATAGAAAACAAATAATTACTATATTGAATAGTACATTATATTAATATTCACGGGGTTTAAGGCGTCAATCTCACAATAGATATCAAACTTGAAAACAAAATATACGCCTGGCGTGCACACACTCAGATTCTCCTAAATACGTACAGTATAGTACATACAGTTTTAGTAATCAAGCTTTCTTTATTTAAGAGTGCTCACGTCTACACACACACACACACACACACACACACACACACAGACACACACACACACGCATCTGATTTTAACTAACAATATTAATAAAATGAAGAGTTTGTCTATCTGAATAACACGAGAATTGCGCTATATCTGACACACACGCATAGAGCTGAAATTTTAAAATTAGAAGCCCTTGTACACCTTGAAGTTGAAATTTCAAATTTTTGATTATATTTTTTTAAGTTTATTAAAAACTGGTTCGGAAGAGATAAAATTAAGATTTTTTTTCGGGTCCGTTTGAAGCAAAGAAAAGAATTGTCCGGGGTAGCCACGCAATGCATTTCATAGTTATCCCGGGCAACGCCGGATATTTCTGCTAGTATTTATAAAGCGGGTAATGTTAGTGATGCTGATTGCTGAGTAATCATCTGTGTGTTAACGATATATTTATTTTAGATACTGTACTTAGGTCTGATCCAATGAGTTGCCACTTTAAATGTATTTTACATACTGTTTTTTTCTTTTTCATTAATAATATCAAGTGTCTTAAGAATATTAAAACAGATCTTTAAAATAGAGTTGATAAAATTATAATTTTAGGAAAATACCATGTTATATCTATTTAATGTTTGTAAATGTGTTTTTGGTTTTTACTTTTATTTGGGCTTCATTATCTTCATTTCACTCATGTTTATTTGAGGATATTTTACACATATAAGTGTAATAATGTATTAGAATAAATACTTAAGTTGGATGTATTTTTGTTCAAGACTATTTTAATATATAGAGTAAATATGTTTTATAATTGCTTGTATTATATTTATGTGTGTGTGTGTGTGCGTGTGCGCGCATACTCATAATGTATGTCTACACCTATTAGTGTGTCTCATATTCGTAAAATTGGAAATGTTTATATCATGAATACTTTACTTACAAAAAAAGTATAACATAAATTTTTCAATTAGATGATAGAGAATTTATGTAACGCTACCTCGCTTCTTGGTGAAGACCTCGCCCCCCGATTCCCCCTCAAACATCCATCCACACATGTATAATATCGGGAGAGTAAAAGAAGCCCCCTGGTGGTCAGGCAATATGCTTGACGCTTGTGTATGCTAGGTTGGCAGCTCTCCAGGGGGCTCCCACGATGTTAGCGAGCTGGAATACCTCCCCCATTGACTCCCCTCTCCGCTATTTTCAATCCCTCTTAGCCCACACTACCCCCCTCCCCATACTCACCCTCACGATCACAACTGAACGCGTGTGATAGATTTATTGGCAACTAGAAGTCGCGATCACGGCCATAAAATATAAAATGGTGGAGTGGTGGGGCTTAGAAAAAAGAAGGGGGTTGAGGTATGTTGTGGCACTTTTTATTACCCTTGACAATTAAGCCTCTTTGCTCGGTAAAGTAGATTCGTTGGTGGGTAGAAAAATTAATAATATTCCCTCTATATATAAAGTATTTGTAAATAAAGTTAAAATGTATGTTTGGCTTTTAATTCGCCTTCTTCATTTGAAATTGAATTATAGATGTGATTTTTTTTTTTGTGTATGGAATAGTTTCATACAAATCTCTACGATATTGTTTTACTAGATTAATAAAGCTTTTTCTCATTAATTCATAAGAAATGCTAACTAAAATTTTGTTACTAAATAAAGATGGCTCGTCGACATAAGTTATTATCTTTGGTTCTTATTACAAAAACTAATCTTATATCATAATTATAAATACATTCTTTCATAACAAACGCTTGTTGAAGTTACGCTTTGTTTTCGTTTAGATTTAAAAATTGTCTGTCCACTTGTTTGCTCTCTGATAACCTACATTAACACAATTTGGCAAATACATTCTTTGAACCTAGTTTGAACAAAACACGTACAGTAAATTATTTATTGTTCGGTTTATTCGTTTAATGATGGCGGCCACTAAGAATTTTGTCTGGTCCGTAATAATCCAAGTGCGTGGACCAATGTTAACGACATTTATCAGGGACATTATTTGAACCTAAAACCAAACGAGGTATCTAAATTCCGTTTCCCGTGAAAGATAGAAGTTTCACATTAACGGATTACATTAAACCCTATTTTATAAGCTATTTCAAAGTTAAATAGTGATGAAAGGAAAACTTATTACTTTACACAATGAACGAATATTACAAACTTTTTAGATCTGGTTATCTGTTTCAGTATTGCAGCCGCAAAAAAAAGTGGTTTTCTTTGAATAGTTAGTCTAACATTCTAAGCAACCGATTGATTAACTTGGGTGTATTTTTTTAAAAGATTTTCATTAACTTAAAAAATTTATATTATTCATAAATATGTTGTTCTTTTGAATATAAAATTAATTTTTCTTTTGCCTAACTTGATCACCAAGGAAATTTAAATCCAAATAAATTACAGGAGATTAAATCTAAATAGAAATCTAAAGATTGTCGTAATGATAAGAACATGTTATAATTCTAAACACAATAAACTTGGCCTTTTTTAAAAATGAAGGGAGTTAAATCTGATATTCACAGAACTATTGACTTAATTTAGAGTTAAGGAATCCTATTCCTACTTAAACAAAACACAGTGAGGGTGTCAGGTTCCACACCCCGTGTTTCCGTGAGGATAAGCCGTTTCTAACACAGCTCCCTTCACATGTGCAACTAGGTTGAACAAGGTTTAGTACTAATTTCGTGCCAAGCCACCTACGCACTTTATTTATATACAGTAGCTCCACGACTTATTTGGTGCTGACTGACAGCTCACAGCTGACTTCTGACACTCAATATTTAGGTATATACCTAAATTTGACTTTCAGAAGTTACAGGTGTTAAACACATATTTTTGAAGATCATATGGTACAACGTAGGGATACATAATTTGGTCTGGTAACTTTTCAAAGCCGTCAGTTGTCAGCTGTGAACTTTCAGTCAGAACCAAAGAAGTCATGGAGCTACTGTAGGAATGTGAAGAAAGTATAGTCTTACTAGTATTGATATTTTCCTTTCGATACTAGTATTTTTACTCGATACTTTTACTAATATTAGTACTCACACCCCGGTATAGGATAGGTATTAAAAGAAACCACTTTTTTTTGTCATCTTCACTCATGCTTGGATTAAATGTTTACTAGGGTGGACTGTGGAGAAATAACAAACTACACAATTTCTCAATTTTCACTAATTTTCTGCATGACTTGCAAGTAGCAGCTCTAACATGCAATCTCTTTTAACTCATCATAATTCTTAGCTGTTCTTTTACCAACTTCATTGGTTAAAGAAGGATAAAAAATAGACTGAAAAAATATATTACTAATCATAATTAGCTGTTAAATAACTTTCCACTAGCTACATGACGTTTTGAAAGCCGGTATAGTAAAACCTTTTATAATATCCATCTTGCAATGCCATATATCAAACATTCCAAGTTCCAACACATAACATAGACGCGAAAGACCTATGTATACTATAATATGGTTAATTTATTATATTTTTCAGTGTTTAAATAAATTTGAAAATACAATTATTATGATGCAAACATTGAAATTACTATTATTATTAATAGAAAAAACCTTTTTTCAGATTAAAATGTCGATACCAATACTTAATGCTATCGATACTTTTCTTTCGATACTTGTGCGGTACCGATATTTTTCTTCCGATACTTTTAATGAGTACATTATCCATACTTTTATTTCGATACCACATCTCTAACTTTATCATGGGAGAACTAAGATTAGGGTAGAGCAGTCCCACATAATTATTTCTTTCATAATGTCGTCCTAACCGTACGGACTATAGTTAATATGTGTACACTCTTGTGATAGAATTTAATTCAGGTATAATCAAGACTTTATAACTAGATTAGATGAGTATGATGTTTTGTCTGCGTGCCCATCTATGCTAGTGGACATACAATATATATATCAATAATAGCAAAATCCACTTCATTATATTAGTATGGTTAAAAAATATTCCAAAACTACTTTATCCGCGCATGATTTAAAGTGCACCTATGAGGGTCCGAACCGAATATAATATTGGCGTCCCTAAAGGGTCCTTTCTTTTTTGGAACCATAAAGTTCAAACCCAATCAGCGGGGAAATTAAACAAAAAGCCCGTGGGTATACCTATAAAAATATGAGTAAAAAAAACCCATCAACGGTATTGACGGGAGACACTTTTTGTACGCTGGTCAACGTAGATCTAGTGTAACCTGTCTCAGGAGAAATGTTTTTATCTGGATATTCAAATATTGGGTTCTATGTATATATTTTTATTAGACCTCCCTTTAGGTTTACATTTCTATTTTTCGTTTCTCTTCCTGTTTTTTTTTATTTGCCTCTAGAGACAAATTTGATTTTTATGAACTAAGAATTTAAAAAAAACCACAAGCGATATTTAAAATTAAATTTCTTTGAAAAACATTTCTCGACCAACTATTGTTGAACTAACTACGATCATTGTCATGAGGTAAATCACAATTAGTACGACATGGCTTAAAATCTAGTACTGTCATATTATGGTCAAGAGTATTCAAATGTAATGCCAATATACACGTTCGTACAATTATTTAGAAGGTTTAATTTAATTTAAGACATTTGGATAGCAACCAACAGAATATATTTAATTTAACTTTGACAAACCAAGAGATTATACATATCCAAGAATGTATTGTACGTTAAATTCACAATAGCAAAAATATAAAGGTTTAAAAAAAACAACATTTTAACGATATATCTTAAATTATAATAAATATATAAATAAATAATGGTCCTAAATTCCTACCTCATATAGTTAAATAAAATCCAAGAACCAATCAACATTACCTATTTTCATACCAACCTATGGAAAAAGAATTAAAATATCACTTCTCTTAGGAATATTTGACCAAACTTATTTTATTTTGACTTGACAATATAACTTAATAATTTATATTATTGGTGCAATTTAAAAGTAAAAAGCTGTGGTCCATTGATCAAAATATAACAACAAACTATATATT
This sequence comes from Timema bartmani, assembly GCA_902151455.1. NCBI lineage: Eukaryota > Metazoa > Arthropoda > Insecta > Phasmatodea > Timematidae > Timema > Timema bartmani. The sequence continues at coordinate 52,281 of CABFWB010004512.1, forward strand.
TTAAACAGTCTTGTTAATTCACATTTAGGAATAATTCCGTTTTTATTTTCTCTAGACACCTTAGAGATAAAGTATTACAATCGTAAAACAAAATAAGTGAACTCGCGATTTTAATAAATGTCAATGTTCAATGACCCTCTGAAACAAAAGATAGTGATGCTCACAATCCCCTCTGTTTGTTTAGCTGTTCGTATATCTGTACCTCATACTAAAGCTGAAACTGTTTTACCGATTTGGCTAAAAATTGGTATATGTGGTCTTCATAAGGTCCCCCTGAGGTGTTTTCGGAATTAGACATCCAACCTTAAATTTAAGGGTATTTATTTTACTGAAGGCTAAGAAGAAAAAAAATTAATTTTCTCGAAATTCACTCAGATGATTTTAATAATGTTATATTATATCTAGGCACTGTTTATCATTATAAATAAGATGGCAACTCTCATTTTCTCATGTAAATGAATTGAGTGTAATTTAAATAGGGAAAATTCTCCAATTTTCATCACGTCTCCGCAACTATTTGAGGTACGAAATAACCTATCATTGTTTTGTTGTAGTAGACTACTATTTAAGATAAAAATCTTTTATTTGAAATATTTTTTTACAAACTAATAATTTCTAAGCTATAATCAAATATACACATTTTAATTCAGGTCTTTGAAAATGAATTTGATTATGAATCTCTTTGATGAACAACAAAGGTTCTCTATTCTCAATTTTTCTGTAACAGTGTATTTACATATTATTTCGTTTCATAAATCTTACGAGTTTTTAGTAAATATCTATTTTAAAATAAAAGAGGTAGAAAGTCTGTGTGGTGCACCCTACCATGCATTTTTTAATATTAAAACAAGTGAATATTTGTTCGTGTTCTACGATGACTTAATGTTTTTTCAAACATTTTCATCAATAAAATATATACTCTAACAAGTTCCTTTCTAACTATATGTGGGTAGAGTTGAAGAATGTGGAAGTAAAATTAAATGTACCTAGACTTACGTTTGGGAAGAATGAGAAACCTCTTGAGAAAAATATCAATTAACACACTCCGACCGGATTCGAAACCCAGCTGGCAAACCATTTCATATCAGTCCAGCTCTAGCCTCTAGTTAGTTTGATCAACATTGTTGTTAAATGTACATAAAATATGACAAACATAGGCTAACAGACGTCAGAAATAGCCTTTTTTATTTCTTATTTTGAAACACAAATATATAGTATTTTGAGGGAAGCTATATACAGTTAAAAAGAACTAAATACATTATTCAAATAAAAGCAAATAAAAAATGAGAGACAAGAAGACATGACTGACAATGCCATTTTCTACGAAAGGTTATGTCTTCCGAGTTGGAGAAAAAAAGGTATAATACTACAAAGTAAAATGTATGGGACTGTTTAAGTACACACTACACAGTTTTCAATCTGACATTCACCCCCTGTCTTCCATTTTCAAAGGCAAATTCATATAAAGGATTTTTCTTTCTCTATGCACGAAACATAACTTCCTACAATCATAAATTCTCGTACGAATGTGTTTTATAAAACACACAAATAGAAGCTAGCAATAGAAAAATAAAAATAAGGAGCTTTTTATTAACGTCATGGGTGGCTTGTTGAGAATATTCTATATTTATTACTAGCTGCAAGTGCCTGGCTTTACCAGCGAGAAGTTAGAGATCTCGTTAAATTTATCTGACGGGATTTAATGTTGACATCCAAACTTTGTGATAAAATAAACTTATCATTAGATTTTAGGTTTTAGTTTATCCTTTCTTATTAATATTCCATTCAAAACAATTTTGTAACTATATTCATAGCAACATTCTGAAAGTGAACAATTATATTTTATTATTTGTTATCAGAAAAAATATTCGTGAACCACATGGTTCAAGTCACGTCCGTGAAGTTGGTTCCTACACGTGTTGGTTCCTACACGTTAAAAATTTTATGTTTTTATTAATGTAATCGTTTTTTCTCAATTTGTTTTGGATTGTTCTGCAAAATGTTTCGTTTCTATCATTTTGATAATACCACATACTATATCTTTATATTGGGGATGGGGAGGAACTTCACAATATCTACTCCATTTTTTAAATTGACATTTTTAAGTCATCAGGCTCGCAATATAAGTGAAAGTAAAAAGAAAAAACTCCTGAGGTGCATATTCTCAGTGTTCACCCAAGTAAGCTCACTTATTACAAGCTTACTTATAAGTTTAGGTTTTCTTGTTCTATAGTGACTCATAATGGTGATAACTTGATCCAAGGTGTCAGTCTCACCATCAAATTAAAAGTATGGAAATTAAAGGGCGATACACCATCAAGTTTCCTTAAGTATCCGCCAATTACCAACTTTATAATTTTATTTCGTTTTAGTTTTAACGCTAACACACACAAAAATGTTATATCTATTTATCTGACTGATATTGATAGTTTGAGCTGGTTTGGATATAATTTTATTCATCAAATTTAAATATTAACTAAACACCCAAAATCCCAATCTCTAATTCGATTCTTAAATAAAATATTAAGGAATAAGAATTTAACTAACTTGGCCACATTGGTATGAATGTTTTCTCTTTCAGTTTGATTTTGTTTGCATTAATGGTTTAAGTATTTATAGAAAATATAAATTAGTAACAGAATTTTAATTGACTTCAATTATTAAATAAAACAAGCTATAATCTAAAGATCTTAAAAGAACTCATTCATTAGACCTAAAATGTATATAGGTATTTTGTATTTGTATCCGGTTGGCATAAGATCTAAACGTCGGGCTCACTTAATTTGCTTTACTGTTGATGAAATATTGGGGTTTGAATATTGGCAGGATGTATTGAGAGTACATTTTCTTAATCAATTTTCCATTTTCACTCTCCATTTAACTACAGGTACGTTTCCTCTAAAATTACTCCTTCCTCATCCTTAACCCATTAGCTTGGTTAAAATATGTTTTGGAAGGATTAGTGAAACATAATATTATCGATGGGATCCCTATCATCATAAAACCCTTGAACCCATAAAATAATATTTAAGTTTTTTTAAAAACTTATAATTGAGATTTAATTTACATCTCTAAAACTCCTATTTAAGGGTTCAGCTATAACATAATCATATGCCAAACTTAGAAATGTATAAATTCCTTAATGAATTAAATATAACTACAAATGTAAATACTTAGTCACTAATTCTATTTTTACTCTCATATATGCAGAAATGTTTTAAATGTAACAGTTTCTACCTCAATATATTTCTATAAATATTAACGTTTTATGTGTCCCAAAAAAAAAATTGGCTATTTTAATTCCCAACTACAGTAGGCCTATTACTACAGTAATAATGGTTTGATGTATTTTGTTCTAATTTGATATTTAAATGTTGAATCGTCGTAACTCAAGTTTTTTATTTTTATTTTGATGCTAACCCTCAATTAAAGTATAACTTACTAATGATGAAAACTATTTTAAATTTCGACATTGGTGATATACATGCTAAATAAAAATAATTGCTTCTATTTCTTAAAAATATATTTTGATGTTAGTTAAGTTATGAATGTAATTTTTTAAATTTAAAATTGTATTAAAATAGCTCTAACAATTTAGTTTAAAAATTATACTTAAATTATGTTTCATATGATTATCAAAATTATGTTTATTTTTCTGAGGAAAAGTTATCAAGGGAAGCTTACTTTAGAAAATCATGTCACGATGTATAAAAGACTCCTCTTCAGTGCTGCCTAGGCTTTACAGATGACGGTGAAGATCCAGCCAACCTTTGTTTGAATATTGTGCAATGTGCATACATACAAGTATGGTTACAGCCGCATATAAATATCATAATCTTAAAATTTTAAAATTACACATGGATCCCGAAGTTTGATTTTCTTCTCCAGGAATCATTTATAAATTTAAAGAATATAAAATACCAACAGTCAATTTTAGGATTTGATCCAAATCATGAATATATAAACAATGAAGCTCAGTGTGACATGGGTAAGTCGGCAAATCCAATCTGCGGGTAGATGGAAGATGTTCCTAATGTAAACAGGGGTTTTTTTTAGCCAGAAAGTAGCAAAGTAATAGTGAACAAGAAGCTTAGCACACCAACTCTTGTCATGGTCTACCTACCGACGTGAGAGAAACACGACGCCGAAGCTTTTTAGAGAACATGGTAGGGTCTTACGACACAGGGGCTTAAACCAAACAAAGAGCACTGCTCTACAAAAGGAGCCGCACAATACGCATGCGCACGCGCACACACATACACACACAAACAAACACATGATGGAAAACTTCGTCGATATGGGTTTAATACTGGCGGGGGTTGGCGCAGCAGTCGTCACAACTAAGGACTTGTGGTTCTGGAGGTCGGAGTTTGGACACAGACATAGTATACACATGGATATTTTTTCAGCTTGGTAGTTCCCAAGCCTTTTTCCAGAATGTTTGTTTATTTTCTCAAGTACAACAAAGAAAATGTATGAAAAATAACTTCACTACACATACACCCGCACACACAAGGAAAAAAAACAATATCTTTGATAGTAATCAATTGTTTCTCTATGGAATATTTCTATTTGTCTGGGATTAGCCCATTTAACTAAGCCAATGGGATAAAGATTATTAAAATAGAGTTTTGATTAAATGTATATTTTAAGTGAGCAACCTTGTAGTTAAAATACATTCTTTCTACGATGGGTCAAACCCGCTTCAGTGGCTGAATGGTCTAAGGCGTCACTCACATGTTAGACTGGCCTACTGATGATAGAGGGAGCCAAGAAATAAATTCAATTTTTACTTTTCAAATTTAATAATTTTTCTGTAATTTCTCAAGAGTAATACATATTCAATAAATGCATAATCACATCATGGTTTGATTCCTTCGACTTAGTTTTAAGTGTAAAGTATGTGACTCAAATGTCTATTTTAAAATGTACCTAATTTTTAGATATTTGTAACAATTTAAACATATTCATAATTAAAATGTATCATAACTTGTAATTACTACTACCAAATCTTTTACAAATATCATTTAAATATTGTGCATATATATTATATTTATATTATATATTTGTGTTTATTTCACGTCAATCCAGTACAATTTGTCCAACTTAAATTCACTTAAAATTGAATTTTATTTTTCTTAATATTCTTAAACGTTCCTTACTAAGCATTTCAAATATTTTTCAAAAATGTAAAAAGAGTGTTTTATCGTAAATGGCTTGACATTACTACTCCACGCAAATGCGGGTATACTTCGTCTAAATTGAACCTTCATCTTTAAGACGTAACCAGAATTAGTATATATTCTTATAGCCCTGATGGGTAGTAAATAGAGATGTTAAGGTTTTTTTAAATAAGATTAAAAAATTGTTATCACAATGACAGTGACTCTTTTTTTATAACTGCGTTTTACTACCCATTCGGTTATACAAATATGTACTAATTACGTTAATGAATAAAGGCTAAGAAAAGTTGAATTTTAGAGGAAGTGTACCCATATTTGCGTGAAGGAAGTGTGGAAAACTATTTTAAAATAAATGGAACGACACAATTGCACAAACTTTATCATATTATGTATTATGGCAATGAAGATAGTTTTAAAAATTAGGTTTTGAATAAACTAACCCTTAAGTATGTTTTATTGATAAAACCAACACATAATCTTGTTAATCATAATGATCACTCTTTATGCAAAAATTTTCAAACATATTGTTGAATATTATTTAACCAATTTTACATTTTTTAAAATAAATTATTTGTTGACTACCCTAAAATTATTTGTTATTTGTAAAACAAAATGGATTCTTATTTATCATGAAAATCGATTTCATAATTCCCAATTTATGTAAATTTTTCAATGTCAATTTCTGAGAAATTCTAATTTTATATACATTGTCGTAAGTAAACTACCCTTAAATTAATTTATTTTATATTAATAAAAAAACATGATTATTGATAACATAAAAGTCCCCCTGATAA